>CM076579.1:1480070102-1480214102 GCA_034641835.2 Pinus albicaulis | reverse complement strand
TTGGAAATAAGATAAAAAGGCTTGGGCAATGGTCGCAAAGGTGGTATGGGAAGAGGTGGCTTGGTCAACATACCATTTAGAAGCTTCGCCGGTAAGCGTGCGTTGGAACAACCGAAGACGGATGGAATCATCGGTAATGGAATTGGAGGAACACCACATGTGGAAAGATCGGACATGGTTGGTTGGATCTTGGCCTTTGAACTTAGGGATGTCGGAGGGGAGCTTGGTTGGCATAGAAGGCCAACCAACATCGTGGCGGATAGGGTCATTGATCAACTGATTGAAATCGGGGAGGCTGAGGCCTGCGATGTACGGTAGCAAGGGTGCAGCCGAGGTAGTTCCGGTGGCGGTTCTGCTAGTAGTAGTTCCGGCATTAGGGTCGGGATTACCGCTAGCGTTAGGCCCTTGACCAGACATAGTGAAGGTGACAGGGGGAGAACCAGAAGTAAAAGGGGAACCCAATGAATCAGAAGAGGAGTCGGAATGCGGACTTGGAGGAGGACTGGCTTGACGACGGCGGGACGGAGCAGGTCGATCGACCGGAAACTGAGGGTGAAGGCCAAGAAGTCTCCGGGAGGCGCGCCTTGGGGGCGCAATGGTGACAACACAAACACGGCACAAGGGGAAGAAGAACGACCGACAAAGGCAAGGAGGTGCAGAATCAAGTGATTACAATGTCGAAACAAGGGTAACAAGGTGCAGTGTCAATTGATTTTAAAGTCTTTGCCTGGTGGTGTAAACCAGGCTCTTCTTCACTTAGGGTGAGTGTGTGGCGTGCGTTGATTTTAATTTTTAAACCCTTTTCGTTTTGAGAGTAAGAGAAAAAGTGTGTTGCGTAACTGAAAATAATGCTGCAAAAACAGTATATAATGTTGAAATAACAGAAAATTAACAGCTACTAGTGCATCGATTGAACCCAAGAAGGCGGGTCTCTCAAAACTAATCTAAAAGAGGGAAAAAATCTAGTCAAAACACACTAAAAAGAGGCCAATAGATCTAGGGTCGAAAGGGACAGGGATCTAAAGGAGAAAGCTGCTGAAAAGAGGTGCAGATCACAGCCAAGAGGCAGAGGCAAGGTGGCTGGGAAAAAAGGAGGAAATCAGCAAAAAGCAGAAAGGACAGGGAGGAGGTCCTAAAGGGAGGTCCAAACAAAACTACAAGAGGTGATTTGAAAGGAAGAAAAGCTGATTTAAAGGGATCTGAGAATGAGGTATCAGATCTGAAAAAGGGAAGGCTGAAACTCTGAAAAAACAGACAGCTGAAACAGCTAAAACTCTTCCACCAAAAGTGGAGGGTACTGAAGCCCTAGGGGGCTAGGTTCCCACTTAGATGAGCAAAACAGATCAGAAACAGGTCCAAACGGGCGGAGACAGAGGCTGGAAAACCCTAACAGAAGCTTCAGCAAAACCCAGAAAAATTGCAGAAAAACAGCAGAAAAAAGCACAGGTCGCAGGTTCTAACCTGTTTTCCTGTTCAAGTCGCAAAAAAGAGGTTGAAAAGTGTGACCTGGACTCCAAGTCGCATTTTTTGGGCTAAAAAGTGCGACCTCCAACTCCGGTTGTCCCGGCGGCAGATTTGCGGAAAAGTTGCCGTCTCAGTTGCGGCTGATGTCTGTCACCTGCGCAATAGAGCCAGAAACATGCGGAAGTTAGAAATTTTAATGTTTTAGGGTTTTATAGGTGAACAACAACATGAAAATAGGAAAAACAAGAAGCTGAAAAGAAACCCTAGGTGCTGAAGTAGCTTGTTAGGTCCCTATATTACTAGTATAGTACCTTATTGTTGTTAGTGTAACCCCTTTATTGTTATTATTGTACCCTTGTAACCCCCATTCTGTTATTATTGTGCCCCTAAATTATTATTGTTAGGTCGGCTAGGATTACATTGTGGCCCACTGGGATTACATTATGGCCCCATGAACTCCTATATATAGAAAGGAGGTTTTGTAAATTGAATCATCCAAGAATTGTTCATTCATGTAATGTATTGGAGGTTGCCCCCTCGAAGTGGCTCATTTCTAAGGCGTGAATATCTCTTTTCTTCTCTCTTTGGAGCTGGTTACACAACATTTGGTATCGGAGCTTTGGGATTCTAGGGTTTCGCTGCTCCAAACAGGTCATCGTGGAATTTTCGCTATAACGTTTTTTCTACGAAGCTTCAGAAGCTGAAATTTCTAGGGTGCGAAGCTGAAATCTTGAGGAAGGTTGTCTAAAAATTTCAGATCTTGGTTCGCAATATTTGAGGAGATATCATCTGTGGAAGTTAGGTATTTTTTTCAGGCTCATAAACAGGTCATCGTGGCATTTGCGCTATAAATTTTTTTGTACGAAGGTTCAGAGTCTGAAATTCATATGGTGCGAAGCTGAAAGCCTGAGGAAATTCGTCAAAAAATTTCAGAGCTTGGTTCGCAATATTTTTGGAGATATGATCTGTGGAAGGTAGTGCTTTTTCAGGCTTCTGAATTGCATCTCAAAGAGGTGATCGTGGGAAAAATTCAATAACTCTCTCTCTGGGCATTGGATTGAAGTGTCGTAAAAAGTGGTCGCAATTACACAGACTGAAGTTTCTGGGCTATCAAATTCAGAGACAAAGGACAAAACAGTGACACATGGCAAGTCGTACAAGTTCGCTCTACTAAACCAGTCCAGAATTAGGTCATTGTGGGAGATTGGACACAACTTTGTCTTGGAGAATCCAAATCAGGTCAGACCTGTGGCATTTGAAAGAAGCTTCAGAGATCTACTACAGGGCTGAATTTCAGATATCTAAGATTTTCAACTACAGAGATAATTGAATTGCAATATCGAGCTCCTAAAAGCTAGTAAAAGGTGTGTATTTTTTTCCGAATTGCATAAGTCTTGTTTGAAGAATCAAGTTGAATTGATTCCAAGGGCATCTTGTAGAATAGATATCAATATTGGATTCTAAAATGGCCCCTAAAAAGAATTCAACACCCATCAAACCTTCAGAAGGCTCTACCATGACTCATGAAGATGAAGAATTGCAACATGATCTATCAAAATTACAAGAACAAGTGCAACAAATTTCACTCTCGCAAAGAGCATCAAAAAATGAAATGGAAGTTTTGAAGAAAGGTGTGGAAGTGAAGATGGATGGTTTGAAGAAAGGCATGGAAGCTAAGATGGATGGCGTGGAAGCTAAGATGAATGGCATGGAAGCTAAGATGGATGGCATGGAAGTGGGCATGGAAGCTAAGATGGATGACATGAAAGACAACATAGAAAACATGAAGAATGATCTAAAAGCATACATGGAAGGCTTGATGACAAGCTTAAAACCAGAAATGATTCCTAATGGCGGAAATATAGGAGAAGAACCTCATGATGAGAACAAAATAAATGTTAATCGTGATTTCATAAACTCGAATGTTGGTGGGAAGAACCACCATATTCCAAAATGGATATGAGGAAGTTTGATGGAAAGGATCCTATAACATGGATACTACATATGGAGCAATATTTTGATCTCCATAATGTGCAAAACACACAAAAGGTACGCATTGCAACTTTACATTTAGAACAAAATACATTTGTATCGTATCAATGGCTTTGCTCCCGTAAAAAAATTGTCACTTGGTCAATTTTTACGGAGGAAATGATAGCACATTATGAGGATACAAAGAGCAACACCTTCTTTACCCAATTGATAAATCTCAAACAAAAGGGTTTAGTGGGGCAGCACATTGAGGACTTCCAAGAATTGAGTATAAGGGTAACTGATATTTCAGAGGACCACAGGATTGATCTCTTCTTAGGCAGTTTAAAGGATAACATTCAACATGAAGTTCGTGTTCTGGAACCTGATTCATTAGAGAAGGCATTCAGGTTGGCAAGAAAAGTTGAATGTAGAATTATGGCAACAAGGAAGTCTACTACTCAATTCTATAAAGAAGGAAGTGTGGCTACATCTAGATTTCCACAACCTACAAGGTTGACACCACAACAATTGGAAGAAAAAAGAGCAAAAGGGCTTTGCTACAGTTGTGATAGCAAATACACTGAAGGTCATAAGTGTGCTGAGAAGAAATTATTTTACATAGATTGTGAAGAGGAAGAAGAAAATGAACAAGAAGAGGATATACACCAGGAACCAGCCCGAGAAGAGGAAGAAATGAATCCGACCATATCGTGTAATGCACTGGCAGGAATTACCACTCCTCAAACTCTCAAGATAGAAGGACATATCAAGAAGAAAAAGGTAATAGTGTTGATTGATTCAGGTAGCACACATAATTTTATTCATTGTAAGGTAGCCAAGGAATTAAATTGTTTCCTATACCCAGCACCAGAATGTCAAGTGATGGTTGCAAATGGAGGAGCTATAAATTGCTCTGGAAAATGCCATAATATCAAGCTAACCATGGGGGAATATGTATTGACTAGTCCAATGCTTGCCATTCCTATGGGAGGTGCTGATCTTGTACTAGGAGTACAATGGTTACAATCTTTGGGGACGGTAGCTTTTAATTTTCAAGAACTTTTCTTGAAATTTTTTTCAGAAGGAAAGGAAGTCGAACTACGGGGTATTGAAGGGAAGCCAGGAAGGATAATAAGCTCTAATGGCATGACAAAGCTTCTAAAGAAAGAACAACGGGGCGTAATTGCACAATTATGCTCACTAGAAGTTCCAACATCAAAATCATCTATTTCTGCAGATCTCCAACAAGTCTTGGACAATCATTCCAAGGTGTTTGAAACTCCCAAAGGACTCCCACCTATTCGTGATCATGATCATGCTATTCATTTGATTCCGGGAAGTGTTCCTCCAAACATCAGGCCTTATAGATATCCTTACTTCCAAAAGAGCGAAATTGAACGTATGATTGCAGAAATGTTAGAGGCGGGTATAATTCAACCCAGTCAAAGTTCTTTCTCTGCTCCTGTAGTATTGGTACACAAGAAGGATGGATCATGGCGAATGTGTCCGGATTATAGAGAGCTCAATAAGCTCACCATTAAAGACAAATTTCCCATTCCTGTGATTGATGAATTATTGGATGAATTACATGGAGCAATTTATTTTAGCAAATTGGATCTTCATTCAGGATATCATCAAATTAGAATGAAGATTGAAGATATTCCAAAAACAGCATTTCGAACTCATGAGGGCCATTATGAATTTTTGGTCATGCCTTTTGGCCTTACCAATGCACCTTCTACATTTCAAGGGTTGATGAATTCCATTTTCAAACCCTTCCTTAGAAAAATTGTGCTAGTATTTTTTGATGATATACTAATCTACAGCAGGTCTTGGAAGGATCATGTTGAACATGTTGACAGGGTGCTCAAATTATTGCAGGAGAAACAATTATATGCAAAAAAATCCAAATGTTTCTTTGGAGTACAAGAGGTGGAATATCTGGGTCATATTGTATCTCACGAGGGTGTTAAAGTAGACCCTAACAAAATTAAAGCCATTAAGGAATGGAAAGTCCTCACAACCATAAAGCAGTTGCGAGGATTTCTCGGGTTAACAGGGTATTATCGCAAGTTTGTTAAGAATTATGGGAGAATAGCAGCACCTCTATCAACATTATTGAAGAAAGATGCATTTTCATGGACTCCTGAAGCAACTAAGGCCTTTGAACATCTTAAAGAGGCAATGTGCCTAGCACCGGTCTTAGCTACGCCAGACTTCACAAAAACCTTTATTGTGGAATGTGATGCATCAGGAAATGGAATTGGTGTTGTTTTAATGCAGGAAGGAAGACCCATTGCTTTTGAAAGTCGTCCAATCAAAGGAAAGTATTTACAGAAACCTATTTATGAGAAGGAAATGTTAGCAATATTGCATGCACTAAAGAAATGGAGAACTTACCTAATGGAAGACACTTCAAGGTAAAAACTGATCATGATAGTCTTAAACACTTTTTGGAACAAAGACTATCTTCAGAAGAGCAGCAAAAATGGGTCACAAAGATGTTGGGTTATGACTTTGAAATAATCTACAAAGAGGGAAAGCTTAATGTTGTTGCAGATGCACTCTCAAGAAAGAATGAAGAGGTGGAAGCATTGCTTTGTGCCATTTCTATTATCCAACCAGATTGGATAACCGAAGCAAGAGATGAATGGAAGAAGGACAAAGATGTATGGACACTCATTCAAAAGTTGCGGCAAGATCCTAGTACATCTGATACATTTAGTTGGAAAAATGATTCCTTATGGTACAAAGATCGCTTATATCTTTGTAAGAATTCTCAACTAAAACAAAAGATTCTTTTGGAATTGCACACTTCTCCTTTAGGAGGACACTCAGGATTTTTAAAAACTTACCACAGGGTGAAGAAATAATTTTTTTGGAATGGCCTTAAATCTGATATTCAAAATTTTGTGGCGGAATGTTTGGTTTTCCAGCAGAATAAAGTTGAGACAATTAAGACCCAGGGACTTCTACAACCTTTATCCATTCCAAGTCAACGTTGGGAGGAGATTTCAATGGATTTTATCACAGGTTTACCTAAGTCTGAAGGAAAGAATGTCATCATGGTGGTAGTTGATAGACTTGCCAAGTATGCACACTTTTGTGCATTATCTCATCCATTTAAAGCAAGTACAGTTGCTACTACATTTGTGGACAAAATTCAAAAGCTACATGGAAGCCCAAGGGTTATTGTGAGCGACAGAGATCCCATTTTTACGGGAAATTTTGGACGGAGTTATTTTCTTGTTTGGGTACTCAATTAGCTCATAGCTCATCTTATCATCCTCAATCTGATGGTCAAACAGAGATAGTAAATAAATGTTTGGAAGGATATCTTCGTTGTTTTGTATCTGATAAACAAACACGATGGGTCAAGTGGTTACCTCTCGCTGAATGGTGGTATAACACTTCCTTCCATACTGCAGCAAAAATGACCCCATTTATGGCACTTTATGGATATCATCCACCATCGATCACATCATCTTTAGGGGAAAATTCGAAGGTTCAAGCAGTGGAAGATCACATCAAGCATCAGCAAGAAGTTCTCCAACTCTTAAAGGATAACCTGAATTTGGCACAAAATCGAATGAAACAACAGGCAGATCAACATCGCAGCGAGAGAAGTTTTGATGTAGGAGATTGGGTATTTTACGGCTACAACCATACAAACAAATGTCCCTCAAGCAAGCTAAGAAGGATAATAAATTATCGCCAAAGTACTATGGTCCTTACAAGGTGTTGCAAAAGATTGGTACTATGGCATACAAATTGGAGCTTCCTGCTTCTTCACGAGTGCATCCGATTTTCCATGTTTCATGCTTAAAGAAGGTTATAGGTGAAAATCTTCCAGTTCAAACAATATTGCCAGAACTTGATGAGGAAGGAAAAAACATATTGGACCCAGAAGCGGTCATGGAAACAAGAACTCGACAACTACGGAATCGATCAATTTCAGAGTATCTCATCAAGTGGAAGAACTTACCCACTGAAGATTCTACATGGAAGGATGAGAATTTTATACAGAAGCACCCAGAGCTACTCAAGCATTGAGGACAACGCTTTTTTGAAGGAGAGGGGCATGTTAGGTCCCTATATTACTAGTATAGTACCTTATTGTTGTTAGTGTAACCCCTTTATTGTTATTATTGTACCCTTGTAACCCCCATTTTGTTATTATTGTGCCCTTAAATTATTATTGTTAGGTCAGCTAGGATTACATTGTGGCCCACTAGGATTACATTATGGCCCCATGGACTCCCATATATAGAAAGGAGGTTTTGTAAATTGTATCATCCAAGAATTGTTCATTTATGTAATGTATTGAAGGTTGCCCCCTCGAAGTGGCTTATTTCTAAGGCGTTGATATCTTTTTTCTTCTATTTTTGGAGAGTTTGGTTACACAACATGGCTTGGATATGCGGGAATATGGCAATAGTAATTGTGTTAACTTAGTGTGGAGTCGCCAGTTGTTAGTATGAATCTTTTGTCGAAGTGTACGAGAAAAGACCACTTTAGCTATGCATAACTTATAGCCCTAACATCAAATATGGCTGCCAATATCTTCAGATCTGCAGTTAGTTGATCAAGACAAATGCTGCAAAAATCCAGATCTATGCATAAAGAGACATTAAGCACTAAAAATAAGGTTTTGCTCCATACATCCAATAGACAAGACAAGAACAATATTTTTGAAAGAGTTTTTGTATTAAGGGCACCTGGGAGGAAAACAAGAAGGTGTTTCCAATTCTCCTCAATGGGATGGGTTCTTGAAAGACCTCGGCATTTTAGATCTAAAATTTCTCTCTCTTGTTGGTGTAGAAAACCCAGACAAACATAGAACTCAAAGGGAGCTCACAAAGCAAGTGACGAAGAATGTGACAATGATAATGGCTCAAATTCAGACCAAGAGTTTAGATCCAGAGTGATCTAATAGACAACAAAAGGTGAGGAATGGTAGGAAAAACCCTCCTATTTATAACAAAATATTGGGTCATTCTAGATCTTGGTGTATGATTAAAATAATATTAACCAAATCTAGATCCACCTTTTATGGGATATTTTATTATATTTGTTGGAGGGAAAAAGTATTTGACATGGGTCAAATCCCTTTATTTATCAATAATAAATAAATAAATGATTTATTTATCATTTTAAGGAAGTGGTTGAAAGATAATAAAGTAAATAATGATTTATTTAATTATTTATGGGTGATTTAGTCATATTTAACAAGGAATTAAATTATTCCTAGAAAATAATAAGATAAACAAAGGTTTATCTAATTAATTTCTTTGTTTTGGTTAAACATGACCAAGAATAATAATTAAATTATTGTTTAATTGATTATTCCTTGAGGAAAATCAAACAAATATAGGTTTGTTTAATATTTCCTTTTGGGGTTTCCTGTTTAGACCATAAACAACCTAATAAATGTGTTTTATTAAGTTATTTCACAAAGTGAAAGAAATTTTACTTAGGGTAAATTGGTCTTACATGGTGTACTTGGGTCCATCTAATGATAGTAGGTTAGATGACCAAAAAATGGTGTAACACTTGGTATTTATCATTGATATATTTTTTACAAAACGCAGGTCTTACTTATTCACCACCCCGAATTCCTTTTTACCCTACACCAAGAGGTTATCAACCTTCATCAACTATGTTGGTTGAGTCATCTATGTTTTATCAATCTCCGAAACATTTTTATACGATGGTTCATACGATTTCTCTGGGATACCGATTGCTCTCACAGTACCTTCTCGGAGCTTGACTCCTCAACAGTGAACAAACGTTATCATCGATACAAACGGAACAAACAACACTGTCTTGAAACCTGAGAACATAATTTTATGATGTCACGGAAAGAAATTCCAAATCCTCACCCTCAAGTCGATTCTCGCACAGGGAAACCTTAAAGTGATTCTAGCACAGGGAGCAACCTCGAGTAGTTAATTACCGCGAGGGGCAACTTGAGGTAATTTTTTACCACACGAGTGAAAGCTATGAGATAATATTTCTGCCTGAGACAGCCTCAAGGGCAGTTCATACCTCAAGATCAATATCAACCCCAGATTCAGTACATGCCTTAGGGTCAATATCAACCCCAGATTCAGTACATGCCTCAAAGTCAATATCAACCTCAAGGTCAGTACCCAGTTCAAGGTTTTCAACCTCCTTTAGGTCAACCATTATTACAAGGAGCTATAAATTTTCCAATTAATTATCAACCCTACGTTCAACCTGGTTATGGTCCTTCATATACACAACCTTCTATGGGTCAATATCCTGGAATTAATACAGTGTGGGATCCATCTCAAATTCAACAGACTTTACAACCCAATGTGCAGTTACCTAATCAACCCGGACAACCCATAGGTTCTGATCCAACCAAGCAACTTGTCCATCCTAGCATTCAAGTCTCAGCACCTAGTTCTATTCAGTAGCCTGGGCCTAGTACACCTAGAACTCCACCTCATTCTTCTTCTGCTGCTGCAACTTCTGTTCAACCTACCACACCTATTTCTAGAGTATCTGCAGCTCATGTTTCTACTACCCCTGTATCAGTGCAAATTCCTCAAGTATCTGTGCCATAGTCAGGACCTACAATTCGGACTACAGTCCAAATACCTGCAGGACAATCTGGTACTAGTACAATTCTCACTAGTCAACCACAATTTACTTATCAACTGTACTAGGGGCAGTATCAATTTGGACATGCTACATAAAATCCAACATATTAGTCTTAGCCGTATCCTGGATATACTTATCAAATACCTCAACAACCCCAGTTTGGTTTGGCTAATCCTGGTTATCCAGGAGGTTTCACAATTCCCAATGCGCATCCAATTCCAGGATATCTTGGATATCCTCCTCCTGGAAATTGTTTGATCACACAAGGTTATCAAGACCCTAGCCATTGGTTACCATTCATAGCAACTTTAGATTTACCTAATCTATCGCACCTTACGAATGATCCCATCTTTTATCTTCCGTATTGGCTGTCGATGCCTAATAAGTTGCCCAGTTATATTCCAAAGTTTTAAGGTAAGTCAGGAGAAGATCCATCTAATCATGTTATGACTTATCACCTCTGGTGTGCATCCAATTCACTAATCGATGATTCGATTCGATTACGTCTTTTCCAGAGAACTCTTATTGTTCTAGCTGCCAAATGGTACATTGAGTTACCACGAGGCTCTTTTAATAATTTTAATGCACTAGCTATGTTAGGTCCCTATATGACTAGTATAGTCCCTTATTTTTGTTAGTGTAACCCCCTTATTGTTATTATTTTACCCTTGTAACCCCCATTTTGTTATTATTGTTCCCTTAAATTATTACTGTTAGGTCGGCTAGGATTACATTGTGGCCCCTTTAGGATTATTATGGCCCCATGGACTCCTATATATGAAGGAGGTTTTGTAAATTGTATCATCAAGAATTGTTCATTTATGTAATGTATTGGAGGTTGCCCCTCGAAGTGGCTCATTTCTAAGGCGTTTATATCTCTCTTCTTCTATTTTTTGGAGCTGGTTACACAACATTTGGTATCAGAGCTTGGGATTCTAGGGTTTCGCTGCTCCAAACAGGTCATCGTGGAATTTTCGCTATAACGTTTTTTCTACGAAGTTTCAGAAGCTGAAATTTTTAGGGTGCGAAGCCGAAATCTTGAGGAAGCTTGTATAAAAATTTCAGATCTTGGTTCGCAATATTTGCGGAGATATCATCTTTGGAAGTTAGGTATTTTTTCAAGCTCCTAAACGGGTCATCGTGGAATTTTCGCTATAACAAATTTTCTACGAAGGTTCAGAATCTGAAATTCGTATGGTGCGAAGCTGAAATCCTGAGGAAATTCATCAAAAAATTTCAGAGCTTGGTTTGCAATATTTTCGGAGATATGATCTGTGGAAGGTAGTGCTTTTTCAGGCTCCTGAATTTCATCTCAAAGAGGTGATCGTGGGAAAAGTTCAATAAATCTCTCTACAGGCATCGGGTAGATGCGTAAAATTGATTGCAAGTACGGAGGCTGTACCTTCTTGGCTATCAATTTCGAGAGACAAAAGATGAAACAATGACACGTGGCAAGTCGTACAAGTTCACTCTACTGAACCAGTCCATAATTAGGTCATTGTGGGAGATTGGACACAACTTTGTCTTGGAGAATCCAAATCAGGTCAGACCTATGGCATTCGAAAGATAATTTAGAGGGCTACGTTGGTACCAAAAATAAAATATTGAAGTGCTGCAATCACAAATATAATCCAATTTTAATATCGAGCTCCTCAAAAGCAAGAACAAGGTGTGTATTTTTTTTCGAATTGCATAAGTCTTGTTAGAAGAATCAATTTGAATTTATTCCAAGGGCATATTGGAGAATAGATATCAGTATTGGGTTCCAAAAGATGCCCCGTAAAAATAATTCAACACCCATTAAGCCTTCAGAAGGCTCTACTATGACTCATGAAGATGAAGAATTGCAACATGATCTATCAAAATTACAAGAGCAAGTGCAACAAATTTCACTTTCGCAAAGAGCAACAAAAAATGAAATGGAAGTTTTGAAGAAAGGCGTGGAAGCTAAGATGGATGGTGTGCAAGCTAAGATGGATGGCGTGGAAGCTAAGATGGATGGCATGGAAGCTGGCATGGAAGCTAAGATGGAAAACATGAAGAATGATCTAAAAACAGACATCGAAGGTTTGACAAAGTTGATACAAGAAATGTTTCCTAATGGTGAAAAGATAGTAAAAGAACCTCATGATGAGAACAAAATAAATGTTAATCGTGATTTCATAAACTCTAATGTTGGCGGGAAGAACCACCATATTCCAAAAATGGATATGGGGAAGTTTGATGGAAAGGATCCTGTAACATGGATACTACAGATGGAGCAATATTTTGATCTCCATAACGTGCAAAACACACAAAAGGTACGCATTGCAACTTTACATTTAGAACAAAATACATTTGTATGGTATCGATGGCTTTGCTCCCGTAAAAAAATTGTCACTTGGTCAATTTTTACGGAAGAAATGATAGAACATTATGAGGATACAAAGAGCAACACCTTCTTTAGCAAATTGATAAATCTCAAACAAAAGGGTTTAGTGGGGCAGCACATTGAGGAATTCCAAAAATTGAATATAAGGGTAGCTGATATTCCAGAGGAACACGGGATTGATCTCTTCATAGGCACTTTAAAGGATAATATCCAACATGAAGTTCACGTTTTGGAACCAAATTCATTGGAGAAGGCATTCAGGTTGGCAAGAAAAGTTGAATGTAAAATAATGGCAACAAGGAAGCCTACTACTCAATTCTATAAAAAAGGAAGTGTTGCTACGCCTAGATTTCCACAACCTACAAGGTTGACACCACAACAATTGGAAGAAAAAAGAGCAAAAGGGCTTTGCTACAGTTGTGATAACAAATACACTAAAGTTCATAAGTGTGCTGAGAAGAAATTATTTTACATAGATTGTGAAGAGGAAGAAGAAAATGAACAAGAAGAGGATATACACCAGGAACCAGCCCTAGAAGAGGAAGAAATGAATCCGACCATATCGTGTAATGCCCTGGCAGGAATTACCACTCCTCAAACTCTCAAGATAGCAGGACAAATCAAGAAGAAAAAGGTAATAGTGTTGATTGATTCGGGTAGCACCCATAATTTTATTCATTGTAAGGTAGCCA
Source organism: Pinus albicaulis (assembly GCA_034641835.2). Taxonomy (NCBI): domain Eukaryota; kingdom Viridiplantae; phylum Streptophyta; class Pinopsida; order Pinales; family Pinaceae; genus Pinus; species Pinus albicaulis. The sequence continues at coordinate 1,480,200,971 of CM076579.1, read as the reverse complement.
AGGAATTAAATTGTTTCCTATACCCAGCACCAGAATGCCAAGTGATGGTTGCAAATGGAGGAACTATAAATTGCTCTGGGAAATGCCATAATATCAAGCTAACCATGGGGGAATATGTATTGACTAGTCCAATGCTTTCCATTCCTATAGGAGGTGTTGATGTTGTACTAGGAGTACAATGGTTACAATCTTTGGGGACGGTAGCTTTTAATTTTCAAGAACTTTTCTTGAAATTTTTTTCAGAAGGAAAGGAAGTCGAATTACGGGGTATTGAAAGGAAGCCGGGAAGGATAATAAGCTCTAATGTCATGACAAAGCTTCTAAAGAAAGAACAACGAGGCGTAATTGCACAATTATGCTCACTAGAAGTTCCAACATCAAAATCATCTATTCTTGCAGATCTCCAACAAGTCTTGGACAATCATTCCAAGGTGTTTGAAACTCCCAAAGGACTCCCACCTATTCGTGATCATGATCATGCTATTCATTTGATTCCAGGAAGTGTTCCTCCAAACATCAGGCCTTATAGATATCCTTGCTTCCAAAAGAGTGAAATTGAACGTATGATTGCAGAAATGTTAGAGGCGGGTATAATTCAACCTAGTCAAAGTTCTTTCTCTGCTCCTGTAGTATTGGTACACAAGAAGGATGGATCATGGCGAATGTGTCCGGATTATAGGGAGCTCAATAAACTCACCATTAAAGATAAATTTCCCATTCCTGTGATTGATGAATTATTGGATGAATTGCATGGAGCAATTTATTTTACCAAGTTGGATCTTCGTTCAGGATATCATCAAATTAGAATGAAGACTGAAGATATTCCAAAAATAGCATTTCGAACTCATGAGGGTCATTATGAATTTTTGGTCATGCCTTTGGGCCTTACCAATGCACCTTCTACATTTCAAGGGTTGATGAATTCCATTTTCAAACCCTTCCTTAGAAAATTTGTGCTAGTATTTTTTGATGATATACTAATCTACAACAGGTCTTGGAAGGATCATGTTGAACATGTTGACAGGGTGCTCAAACTATTGCAGGAGAAACAATTATATGCAAAAACATCCAAATGTTTCTTTGGAGTACAAGAGGTGGAATATTTGGGTCATATTATATCTCACGAGGGTGTTAAAGTAGACCCTAACAATATTAAAGCCATTAAGGAATGGAAAGTCCCCACAACCATAAAGCAGTTGCGAGGATTTCTCGGGTTAACAGGGTATTATCGCAAGTTTGTTAAGAATTATGGGAGAATAGCAACACCTCTAACAAAATTATTGAAGAGAGATTCATTTTCATGGACTCCTGAAGCAACTAAGGCCTTTGAACATCTTAAAGAGGCAATGTGCCTAGCCCCGGTCTTAGCTACGCTAGACTTCACAAAAACCTTTATTGTGGAATGTGATGCCTCAGGAAATGGAATTGGTGCAGTTTTAATGCAGGAAGGAAGACCCATTGCTTTTGAAAGTCGTCCAATCAAAGGAAAGTATTTACAGAAACCTATTTATGAGAAGGAAATGTTAGCAATACTGCATGCACTAAAGAAATGGCGAAATTACCTAATGGGAAGACACTTCTAGGTAAAAACTGATCATGATAGTCTTAAACACTTTTTGGAACAAAGACTATCTTCAGAAGAGCAGCAAAAATGGGTCACAAAGATGTTGGGTTATGACTTTGAAATAATCTACAGAAAAGGAAAGCTTAATGTTGTTGCGGATGCACTCTCAAGAAAGAATGAAGAGGTGGAAGCATTGCTTTGTGCCATTTCTATTATCCAACCAGATTGGATAACCAAAGCAAGAGATGAATGGAAGAAGGACAAAGATGTATGGACACTCATTCAAAAAGTTGCAGCAAGATCCTAGTACATCTGATACATTTAGTTGGAAAAATGATTCCTTATGGTACAAAGATCGCTTATATCTTTGTAAGAATTCCCAACTAAAACAAAAGATTCTTCTGGAATTGCACACTTCTCCTCTAGGAGGACACTCAGGATTTTTAAAAACTTACCACGGGGTGAAGAAAGAATTTTTTTGGGATGGCCTTAAATCTGATATTCGAAAGTTTGTGGCGGAATGTTTGGTTTGCCAGCAGAATAAAGTGGAAACAATTAAGACCCCAGGACTTCTACAACCTTTATCCATTCCAAGTCAACGTTGGGAGGAGATTTCAATGGATTTTATCACAGGTTTACCTAAGTCAGAAGGAAAGAATGTCATCATGGTGGTAGTTGATAGACTTACCAAGTATGCACACTTTTGTGCATTATCTCATCCATTTAAAACAAGTACAGTTGCTACTACATTTATGGACAGAATTCAAAAGCTACATGGAAGCCCAAGGGTTATTGTGAGCGACAGAGATCCCATTTTTACTGGAAATTTTTGGACGGAGTTATTTTCTTGTTTGGGTATTCAATTAGCTCATAGCTCATCTTATCATCCTCAATCTTATGGTCAAACTGAGATAGTAAATAAATGTTTGGAAGGATATCTTCGTTGTTTTGTATCTGATAAACAAACACAATGGGTCAAGTGGTTACCTCTTGCTGAATGGTGGTATAACACTTCCATCCATACTGCAACAAAAATGACCCCATTTATGGCACTTTATGGATATCATACACCATCGATCACATCATCTTTAAGGGAAAATTCGAAGGTTCAAGCAGTGGAAGATCACATCGAGCATCAGCAAGAAGTTCTCCAACTCTTAAAGGATAACCTGAATTTGGCACAAAATCGAATGAAACAACAGGCAGATCAACATCGCACCGAGAGAAGTTTTGATGTAGGAGATTGGGTATTTTTACGGCTACAACCATATAAACAAATGTCCCTCAAGCAAGCTAAGAAGGATAATAAATTATCGCCAAGTACTATGGTCCTTACAAGGTGTTGCAAAAGATTGGTACTATGGCATACAAATTGGAGCTTCCTGCTTCTTCGCGAGTACATCCAGTTTTCCATGTTTCATGCTTAAAGAAGGTTATAGGTGAAAATCTTCCAGTTCAAACAATATTGCCGGAACTTGATGAGGAAGGAAAAATGATATTGGAACCTGAAGCGGTCACGGAAACAAGAACTCGAAAATTACGGAATCGATCAATTTCAGAGTATCTCATCAAGTGGAAGAACTTACCCACTGAATATTCTACATGGGAGGATGAGAATTTTATACAGAAGCACCCAGAGCTACTCAAGCGTTGAGGACAACACTTTTTTGAAGGAGAGGGGCATGTTAGGTCCCTATATGACTAGTATAGTCCCTTATTGTTGTTAGTGTATCCCCCTTATTGTTATTATTGTACCCTTGTAACCCCCATTTTGTTATTATTGTGCCCTTAAATTATTATTATTAGGTCGGCTAGGATTACATTGTGGCCCACTAGGATTACATTGTGACCCCATGGACTCCTATATATAGAAAGGAGGTTTTGTAAATTGTATCATCCAAGAATTGTTCATTTATGTAATGTATTGGAGGTTTCCCCCTCGAAGTGGCTCATTTCTAAGGCGTTGATATCTCTCTTCTTCTATTTTTGGAGCTGGTTACACAACAAGCTATTGCTTTCTTAACCCATTTTCAGTTACCTGTCGGATACGACAATGGTACGGAATTTTTGACCTCATTAAAACAATCTACGTCTACGTACATATCTGATCACATTCATGAATGGAGACGTAGGAGATTTTTAGTGAAATTCTTTATTCCGGATCAAATTTTGGCTGAATGGTTTATCAAATCGTTATTGCCCAAAATTACTAAATATGTGGCCAAAGGAGGCGTTGTTACAGAAGAGCAAGTCATTTCTCAAGCCTAGTACCTTCACCTTGTATATACACAGTCAGGTACTTTGTATGACAAAATCTCCGATTTACCAAGACCTGGTCCGTTAACTACAACTCCTTCAGGCTCTCATGCCGCTGATGGTGTAATTGGTTATGTTAGCACTACCAAGACTAAGAAGAAATCTTCCAAGATGACTTCTCCTATTATAACTTTACTTGATTCACCCAAAGTAGATTCTTCCATTGAAACTTCCGCCGATATTCATGTTGTAGAATCATCTAAAGCCAAACCTAAAACTGGTGGTAAGAAGAAAGGTAAGAATAAAAACAAAAAATCATCTTCAAAAGATAAAAACGATAAAACTGAACCACCTGACAATAAATGAAAACCTCGTTATCCTTGTCTAATCTGTGATGAGGATCATTTTACTAAAGAGTGCCCACATAGAGCCGAGGTATCGAAATTCGTTAAGGGTTCGCCTATACCTGCTGTCTTGAAGGATCCCTTTCCTACTCAAGATAGTAACATGATTGGATCTTCCTCCAATACGATAGAGGATATATTGATGGTTGTGACGCGATCGCAAGATTATGGTAGTAAAAATCCTGTTGGTGGTAAAGAACTAGACAATTCTACTTCAGCATCAACTACATCTCCATCGGTTTCTGATCCTCTACATATCGAGAAACCAAATCCTGACTTAGTAATCAAACCGCCTGCTAAAGGTGTGCTTCGTAAATCAGCTTTCAATCCACATGCGAGAGTTGTCAGAACTACAATATTGTTGAAGACTTAGTGATTTCCCCTTCAGCAATGTTAGCTTTGGAAGTGCTGCAATCATGTCCAGCACAAAGAAAATTACTATTTTCAGCCATAGGAGCCGTAGACCTTTAGGATTCGAACCTAATGATCTTCGATTTAGAAAATTTTACACCCCGCCTACCCCATCAAATGGCTTTTTAAATTCCAGTAATAGTAAAAAACAAACGTTTCTTTCGTACTGTTGTTGATGAAGGGGCTTCTATGTGTATCATGTCGTTAAAATGTTGGAAATCACTTGGTTCTCTAACAATTAACCAATCTTAGACTATCCTCAAAGCTTTTGATGGAAGAGGATTCCAGCCATATGGTATTTTATAGGATCTACCTATATAGGTCGAAGTAAAAACCGTTAATATAGATGTGGAAGTGGTTGATGCCCCTCTGGATTACAACCTTCTCCTGGGTCGTAGTTGGTCTTATGCCATGACTACTGTTGTATCATCGGTCTTTCGTCTCATCGTGTTTCCTCATCAAGGAAAGATCGTTAAAATAGATCAGCTCTCATATTATTCATCCGACCCAACCACTACTGATAGCATCCAACATGTCGGAAAATCGACTATCCCTTATAAATATGTTGGGGTAGGTTTAATTAAAGACTCTGCTTTACTGGGAACTTTTTCCCTGCCTGCTCCCAACGTACCGCCTCCTATTGCTAATATCAATATGATTACATCAAGTACTATTTCCTTTGATGATCCTTGGATAGTGCCTTCAGACTCAGAACTGGATTCTTTCGATGGCGCGATGCCTTTGAGTCCTTTTGAATTAGCATATCAGGCAGTACAGTCATTTTCCGATACTCCTTCAACTAAACCTGATCTAGTGAATATGATCAATGAGGAATCACTTTTGATATCGAGCTCAGTTTCGCCATCAATTCTGGATCCTGTTCAACAAGTATTCAACACTGATGAGCATATTCGTGAATTTTTGTCTATCGAAGAATTACCATGGGAAGATCTACATCATCGATCTTTGTTTTTACCTAATCTCGATCATTTTGAAACTGATTTTTCCTCCATTTTTACCGTTGATTATGTCAACGAACCCCAGAATCCTCTCACGAATTCTGATTCTGAATTGAACTTAGCAAACATTTCTACGACAGTTCCTATTGACATCTCAGTGAAACCAGGAATTGTTGAAAACGTTCATATAGGTGCTTCTTGTACGCCAGATGAAATCCAAGCATATAAAGCCCTATTTCAAGAATTTCGTGACATTTTTTCCTAGTCATATGAATAAATGCCAAGAATTGATCCATCAATTGTTGTTCATGAAATTAAAACATACTCGGATGCTAAACCTATCCGAAAAATATTACGTCAGATACTTCCGCGAAAAGCTGCCTCTACTAAAGAAGAATTTGAAAAATTACTTCGTGCAGGTTTTATTTATCCAATTCCTTTAACGGATTGGGTATCTAATATTGTTCATGTTAATAAAAAACAAGGGACAATACAAGTATGTATCGATTATAGGGATATAAATCGAGCTTGTCCAAAAGACAATTATCCAACCCCCTATATCGATCAAATTATTGACGATTGTGCCGGAAGTGAAATGTTTTCGTTTATGGATGGATTTTTGGGCTACAATCAAATCAATATACTCCCTGTTGATCAACCCAAAACAAGTTTCATTTGTCCGTGGGGGACTTTTTCTTACTGCAAATTACCTTTTGGACTTAAGAACGTTGGCGCAACTTTTCAGAGGGCAATGTCTTATGCATTTCATGACATTAAACACATTGTGAAACCCTATCTCAATGATTTACCTGCCCATTCATCGCGCAGAGCAGATCATCTTACTCATCTACGAGCTATCTTTATGAGATGTAAGCATTATAGAATTCGTCTGAATCCTCACAAATGTGTCTTTTGTGTTGAATCTGGACGATTGTTGGGATTTGTTGTTTCAAAGGAAGGCATTCGTGTCGACCCATAGAAGGTTGAAGCTATCATCAATTTACCTCCTCCTTCTACTCTTCGCCAACTCCAAAGTTTGCAAGGGAAAGTGAACTTTTTACGTCGATTCATTCCTAACTATGCTGAGTTAACCAAAGTTTTTACCAGGTTGTTCAAGCAGAATATTCCTTTCTTTTGGGACGAGATCGCTGATCGATCTTTTGATGCTCTTAAACACACGTTGACCCATGCACCGTTATTGCATCCTCCCAATTACAACTAGGATTACTTTTTATACTTAGCAGCCTCCAATTCTGCGATTGGTATGGTCTTAGTTCAGGAAGATGAATTCCACAACGAACATGTGATTTATTATCTCAGTCGTAATCTACATCCAACTGAAATCAAGTACTCACATGTGGAGAAATTGGCCTTGGCAGCAGTTCAAGTTGTCCAACGATTTCATCATTACATACTGTTACGCAAAACAACAGTGATTTCTGATTGTAACCCTATGATGTATATTTTGACCAAACAACTGCTAGGGGGCAAATATTCCAAATGGATTGTTATCCTGCAGGAGTTTTATTTGGAATTTGAAAAATCCAAATCAAAGAAATCATTGATATTCGTTGAACTTATGTGTGACTTCCCACGTTCTGACACAGAAACTGTGGCAGAACATCTGATTGCGAATGAATCTTTGTTTCTTATCAGTACCATCGATCCTTGGTATGGAGGTATCATCATTTATCTCCAAACCCAAACTTTTCGGCCCGAACTCTCACGGTCACAACAATGGAAAATCCGTTTCCAGTCTCAGCAATATCATATTGTTGGTGACACACTATACCGTCGTGGAGCGGACTTTGTTTTTCGACGTTGTCTCACTCTTGATGAAGCTGAAAAGGTTTTAAACGACTGTCACTCTGGAGCATGTGGCGGTCATATGTCTGGGTATGCCACAGCCCAAAAGATATTACGCAGTGGCTATTTGTGGCCATCCTTATTTAAAGATTGTATTTCTGCTGTCTGAAAATGCCACAATTGTCAAATCTTTGATCGCAAGATGCGTGCACCACCTGCTCCTCTTCACCCAATAATTGATGTCGGTCCTTTTGCAAAATGGGGCATTGACTTCATTACATGTAACCCTCACTTGGTCGGGGGGCATGGGTATATTATTCTCGTAGTAGATTATTTTACCAAATGGGCCAAGGCGATGCCTACATTTGTGGCAGATGGAAAAACTGTAGCTACTTTCGTGTTCAATCATGTGATTGCTCGTTTCTGTGTACCCCAAGCGATAATTACTAACCATGGGAGTCATTTTCGAAACATCATGACGACCGAACTGACTGATCAACTTGGCCTGCGCCATGACAGTTCTACACCATATTACCTGCAGGCTAATGGTCTGGTTGAAGCTATCAATAAAGTTTTAGTCACCATGATCAAACGAATCATCGGAATTCATAAATCGAATTGGCATACCATGCTTTTTTCAGCACTTTGGGCATATCGAACCTCAACAAAAACATCGATAGGTTTTACCCCTTTTCAACTGGTTTACGGTTTAGAAGCGGTATTATTGATTGAATGCGAGATACCGTCACTCCAACTAGCCATAGGGTTACTACTAGCCACTTTTGAAGAGGAGAAACGCTTTTTGTACTTAGCTCAATTAGATGAGAATCGACGCACTGCTGCATTAGCTACCGAAGCTCGTGTGAAACGAATGAAAGCTCAATATGATAGAAGTGTTACACCTTGTATTTTTTCAGAAGGAGACCTAGTCTTGGTTTATGATCAAGCTAATGATAAGCTAGGGGCTGGGAAATTTGAACCCATGTTGCATGGTCCTTATATTGTCAAGCGACAGCTTGCAAAAGGGGCCTATGAACGGATTGACTTTGACGAAGTCTCTTTAGGTAAGCCCAGAAATGGGCTTTATCTGAAGAGATATTATGCTTGATTCTTGTGTGGAGATCTTTCTTGTATATTAGTTATTTTCATAAGCTGGTATGCTGTAGATTAGAAGAGCGTGCCTAGTTTAAGTGTGCTTTTACTACTATCCCTGCTTATCTGGATCACTCTTGATTTTGCAGATGTCGACGTCCCTTTAAACATACATTGGTTTTGCTGATGGTGCTTGTCGTAGTACACGGAACATTTCTTCCGCAGCTTGGGTTATTTATTCACCCACTGATGAGTTAGTATCTATGCATGGGGTAAGCCTCAGTCAAACGATGAACAATATTGCAGAGTATAGCGCATTTATTGAGTTATTATCTGAATCCATTTCATTTGGAGTTCAAAGTTTGATCGTTAGGTTAGATTCTGAACTCGTTGTATTACAATTGAATAGAGTATATGCAATTAAAAACCCAGTGTTGTTAAGATTATTTTTGAAAGTTCGTCTCTTGGAGCGAGAATTTGATTATATTGAGTATCAACATATTCCGAGAATTTTAAACACATTATCTAATGCAGTAGCTACTAGTGTGATAAACAGACAATTGCAATAATTAAAGTAGTAGATCAAAATAACATTTGATAACATGTTAAGACAGATAACTGGAAATAGTAGTAATATCATAGCATAAGAGTAGTGTTTTAAAAAAATATTACATCGTCCTCGATCATAGGTTCAAAACGCCTTATGATCGAAAAAAAGTGATACAAAAAATGATATAAGTCTACAATATAAATCATCCACTATCCGTGGTGATGATCACGATAAAACACTGCAGCCCGTGCCACCTTGCTCAGAAATCTCCTGAACTGTCCCAGAACCCCAATAACATATCTCTGTAAACGGAGCGGAATATCATCTATGGTAGTCTCTGGAATATCTAAAGTCAACCGCTCTACATGGTTTTCCAGGTTGGTAAGGGTATCTGCTGTCTGATCCTGTGGTGGTGGTGCTGCAGCTGGATCTCTTGGCTTCATGTCAAAAGGACAGAGAGTGGCTGGTCAATGTGGACCCACATCTGCATTTGAAATTTTTGTCATCAGTTTTGGACGATTCAAAAAACAAAATAAAAATTAGAATTTAAAACATGTCAAAATGATTCTTACCTGAGTCATCCCATTGTGTTCCTGGAGGAAGAGACATCTCGTGATTGCCGCGGAAATCCATCCCAGCATACGGGAAATCTTCTATCGCGAAGACTTGGTTCTCGAACCAATGGAAATAAGCTCCAGTGAAACGAATAATCTCGTTGCCTTCACTATGACGGGCCATCAATGCAACCCATCAGACCATTCAAGGCTCTTTGACTCTACTAGGATCAACTGCGATGAGCTGTGGGGCGAGTGAAGGAATTCTCTCTAGAGCAAATGTGACCACAATTGCTCCATACTCGAAGTTTTTCAACTTCGAGTTTTTTGCTCTAGTCAGTTGGCCTTTGACATTGGCCAACACTGCCTCACACCAGTTGAAAATGGTGCCTCTAAAGCAATCAACAGTAGTTTGCATTTGGGATATTGTAGCAACATGTGGAGCTGCGCTCCCACACAACCGTGTTACAGTAAACGCAACCACTTTAATTTCAGGACAAATAATGGTTTTTATGTTGATGCGTTTATCTTTGGGGTCCGCTTCTTCATTGCAGAATTATTGCTGAAGGCTAGTGACAGATTGGCCACCTGCCCTAGCCCCGAACAAAGAGATTGGCTCACCTCTCTTTGATAAGCCAGTGAGAAAATATATGTCTTCCAGCTCAAATTTGAGTTGGTGACCTCCAATTATAAAACATTGTTCCTGGACATCCCATTTGTTTACCAGCCAGGTAAGGAAGTCTACTTGAGCCCTCATACCCTGAATGGCCCAAAATTTGTACAAATTGCATTCCCTCAATACGCGTAATGTGGGCGGATGTAACATGGCAGCATCATCAACTTCTTCATGCTCTCGTTCTCTCCACTCAAGCATTGTAGATATCTTGCAATGAACAAATTGAAAGATCAGAAACAATTTGAGTGGGAAAATTTGGTTTATTTTGGGAGAATTATTCATTTCATTTTTTCTTATGGCGCCTCCGCACTTTTCGCATAAAAACAGTGCATGGATCCGCACGTGTCTTATGCGTAAGGTGCGGTACCACGACAATTTTCCCTTTGCAAAATTGTTGGGGTCCGCAGGTGTCATGTGTTTTACCTGTGGACCCCAGTGAGCAAATTTTTGAACATATTTTCCTCCTTAAAAATCAATTTAAGCCCTAAATTAAGAAAGTGAACAGACAAAAATGAAGGCAAGGATGATGTGGATTACCTGGAACTGACGGTTTTCGATTCTGACGGGCGAATCTTCCGTAATCTCCTCCGGAACGTTTTTTACCAAAGGCTCTCAATTTTCACTCTGAAATCAAATGGTAAAAATGATTTAAAAATCTCCTTTTTATAAGATTTTTTGAATAAATGAAATATAATTTTGTTTCTTTTCCACTTTGAAAAGTTGTTTTCAGAATTATTTTTATTAATCATAAACAGATATGTTCAATTTTTGAGTTTTTGTGCAGAATACAGGATTTTTTGGGTGAAATGGTCCTTTTGACAAAGGAGTATACTTTTTATCACTTTTTTGAACTCGGTAAAATTATGAAAAAGTGAAATCTATCAGTGCATTTTTATCACTTTTTCAAACTCGTTAAAACTTATAGAAAAAGCGAAACTACTGAGTATACTTTTATCACTTTTTCGAACTCATTAAAACTTACAAAAAAGGCGAAACATTGGAGTTCTCTTTTAAGCCCTTTTTAGACTCCCTAAAAGATGAAAAGATTGCCGAGTACTTGACTATTCGAACTCGTTAAAGGAAATGAACAGTCATCCTTTCAGTATAATTTTACCCCTTTTCTGGACTAAAATGCAATATTTACGAAAAAAGGAATACGTTGACTAATCATGGTCAATAGAGTTCTCTCCTGTATTATTTTATCCTTTTTTGGGCTTGAGAGACTAAATTTACGAAAAAGTACACCCACGGAGTTTCCTTAAGTTTTTCTTCTGACTCCCTAAAATTGAAAAACACCGAGTTTCTCCTATACTGGACTCATTAAAATTTAACAGTAAAGGACCTGTCAATTACAAACAGGAACGAACCACTCCTTCTTAGGGTTCGATTTTAAACTAAGTTGGACTCATCCAAAGGATGAGCTTATATAACAAGAAAATGTTATCCTCCTCAAGCTTGTAAAAAATAAAGAGGTACTTGCTAGCAATCGTGGGGGAAAAAGAGAACGAATCCATTTATCACACTTTGTTTAAAAAAGTAGTTTACCACTCTTGAACATGACACTTTTGTCACACTTCTACCTGGGTTGGGAAAATCCTTTGCCTATCAGTTAATCAAACCATATTGAAAGTCTTCAGCCGGTTTCTGGGTATTAGCTTTAGGTCAATTGTCACCAAACCATCTGCATTGTCGTTATGTGTTCAAGAGGACAGTTCAAATAAACCATTCATTTGCAAACATATGTCTCCATTCGCGTTGACCATACCTGAGCCAGTCTTTGCAAAATATTTCTACAAAAATTGATCTAATGGTTTCATGTCGTGGGTTTTCCTACGACGGATCACTTTCTATCGACGACAGCTCATCATCTAGGAAGTTGATCTAGAATACTTCAGTACCTTGGAATATGCATGCTTTAATGGCAGGTTTCTCGCCTTCGACGACAAGTTGCATCATTGACCTTCGATCGAACGATTCCGTGAAATGTTCGACTTCAGATCATTTATTCACATTTCATGGATTGTACTGAGTACTTTGAGAGCCATTGTCATTATTGGTGGTTTATCTCACACTTGTTAACAGTTCACATCATTGACTGGTAATCAAGTGGTTTCTACCATGTTCGACTTCGACACAATCAATCGCATGGATAGAATCGTACTAGTTCGGGTAGTGGAAATCAAGACCTTGGATCTAGTTTCCACCATCCAGGCTGCGGGGAGTTTTATTATTCATTATGCAGTAGACTATTCATAACAGATGGCTGCGTCCATACTATGTCTACATTATTGATGTGATAGTAAAATCATTTCTACATCAGAACAAGTTTTAGTTAGTGTTTGATCTGAGTATGGGAATGCATATATATATGTGTGTGTGTGTGTATGTTTTGCATTGAATGTTTTAACAGGATTTCGACTGGGGTGTCCACAAGCTAATTCTAGAAATGATAAAGCACATCACTCTTCGAATACTCTCAGACTTCTCACTTTAGGGGGCAATCTGTTACACTAAAAATTGTCACCATGACGTTTTACTGTCTGTATGAGTTTATCATTACTCATACAATACTCCCTTAGAAGTCTACAAACATCAAGTTCCTAAAACCAAGCCTTGAAATTGAGATAAAATCTTATAAAAGTCATAAAAATACTTGTACCGCACTTTCTCTTAGTATTACCTGCGGTGCCGCATCTATTTGTTCTAGAACATGCGAAACCGGCCACACTTTTTCTTCATTAAAGGTGCATATTCCTGTAAAAGGTAAAGTGAAGGCAGAAGTAAAATTTGGAATCCCAGTTGGTTGAATCTGGAAGTTTCTGGAAGCATTTATTCGGTGGAAAGTTCGCTCCTTTCATGTACATTCATCCCTCCATTAAAGGAGCCCACCCCTTGGTATGTGGAACTTAATCCCTTTGAAAGAGGATTCTATCCCCTCTTAGTTGGAGCTGCAACCTCTTCTCTTTTGCTATAAATTGAGGCCATAGTTCAGCCTCAAGGGAAGTTAGGCTTTGAGATTTTTTGAGGAGAATTGCTGGAAAAACTCAGACTCTCTTAACTGATTATCGTATGGGAATGATTACACACTCATGTGTATGTTAGTCAAGAGAGTGCAAAGGCTTGTCAAAGTAGAGGAAACGCTTGTTCCGGACCTCGGAAGGACTTGTACGACATCAAGGCGGACACGGTTGTAAGGTTCCTTTTTTCATTAAAGATAATACAAATGGATCCTGTTTTCTCAATGAGTTGTTTATTTAAATGGCTTATTTCTTGATTCCTTGATCATCAAGATAGATTTATGGTTTATGAATTAGTCTATATTATGCAGGTGCTTCTGATTCTTTTATGTTTTTTATTGTAGTTCTCAAAAGGAAATGTATTCAAAGCGAAAGGAAAGAAGACTACGATCAGCGTTGGACTACAGGTAAGTCCTAAATCCTTCATTATAGATAATTCTAGATCAAATATAATCTAGAGAAAGGAGTTTACATTTGTCTGTTTGTTGCTAGTTATCCATAGGATACTAGGGAGATCTGTATTGTCCGCAAGAACGATTTATCCGCCCAACAAGGAGGTCACCAGACATATACACTAGTTATATGGCTCTCATGACATAAAAAATTGAGTCAGAGCCTTCTACATTTGAGGAAGCAACTTCTCAACCAATGTGGGTTGATGCCATGGTGGAGGAATATGACTCCATCATGAATAACAATGTTTGGGAGGTGGTGTCAAGACCAGAGAACAAATCAGTAGTTGGTTGCAGATGGATCTACAAAGTGAAGCATGCAACTAATGGGAGCATCGAGAAGTACAAGGCTAGATTTATGGCCAAAGGTTCCTCACAAGTAGAGGGATTTGACCATGAAGAAAAAGTTTCTCCTGTGGCAAGATATTCCTCAATCAGAACCATTCTAGCATTAGTTGCACAAATGGGGTGGAAGATCCATCAGATGGATGTGAATATCACCTTCCTCAATGGTGTTGTTGAGGAAGAAATTTACATAGAGCAGCCAGAGGGATCTAAGACATATGACAGGGAGACACATGTGTGTAGACTTAGGAGAGCCCTTTATGGTATCAAACAGGTTCCTTAAGCATGGTACACTCAGATCGATACATATCTCAGTGGATTGGGCTTCACCAAAAGTGAAGTTGATGCCATCCTCTATTACATTGTGGTAATGGCAAGTTGCTTATCTTGGTATTGTATTCTGATGACTTGATACTTATAGGGGATAATAATTTGATCCACTCTTGCAAGGAGGAATTTGCAATAGAATTCAAGAAGAAGGGCATGGGCTTGATGCATTATTTCCTTGGGTTGGAATTATGGCAGGGTGATGATGAGTTGTTTGTGAGTCAGGGGAAGTATTCCTCTGAAATACTTCAGAGATTTCACATGGAGAACTGCAAGCCTATGGACACACCTCTAGCTAAAAATTGGAGGAAGGAGAGTGCTTCTTCATGAGAGGTAGTAGATGCTACCATCTACAGGCAACTTGTGGGATCCTTCATGTATCTGGTGAACACAAGGCCTGCCATATGCTATGTAGTTAATCAGTTGAGTCAAGCCATGGTGAAGCCTACCAAATTGTATTGTAAGGCAACAAAGCATGTGTTGAGATACCTCAGAGGCACAACTGAGTATGGGTTATGGTACAAGAGAACAGAGGGAGTGAAGCTCCAAGGCTTCACTGATGCATATTGGGTAGGGAGTCCATCAAACATGAAAAGTACTTTAGGTGTTATCTTTAGTTTTGGGTATGCAACTATTTCCTAGTATAAAAAGAAACAGAGGTCTGTGGCACACAACTCAGCCGAGGTAGAATACAAGGTTGCAAGTCAAGCAACATGTGAGGCCATATGGATGAGGAAAATACTTGTGGGACTTTTCAGTTAATATATGGATCTGATATTGATATATTGTGATAATCATAGTTGTATCAAACTCTCTAAGAATCCAGTATTTCATTATAGGTCCAAGCATATTTATATCAGGTAGCATCACTTGCAGGATTGTGTGCAGAGAAGAATTATGATGCTACAATAAATTCCAACTGAAGAGTGGGATGAATATATCTTGACAAAGGCATTATCAAGAGGAAAATTCGAATTTTATAGGTACAGGATAGGGGTGGTGAAAAATCCCTTTCTTGCTAAGAGGGGGTGTTAGAAATTATAGCAATAAAGGCTCAATTTGAATTTTTCCGTAGTCAAATTGAGTAATTCGATTTTCCACATCAGCATGATGACTTGGATTGCATTTAGCTAGAGTGACATGGCCTTGTCTACCAGTTAACTCATTAAATTTGGGTTATAGGCTAGAAGTAGAGTTGTGCATGTAGCGATTGCTAAAATTTAGCAATCTAGTTCATTTATTTTTAGTTGAACTCAATTAACCGAGCTCGAGTAATTAATTGAGTCAATTGAAGATCAATTGAGTAGTAGAATTGTTGTTAACTCATTGATCTCTCACTTAAACTAGTTAATCAGCTAAAAGTAGCCCAAACATGCATGGAATTCGAATTTCCTAGCTGGAGTGGAGGAAAAAGCACATCGTAATTATCAATTGTATACTAGTTGAGTGTACAACCTTGGCATTGATGCAGGTGATTAATTCCTTGGGATTGCACAAGGAAATAGGGAATTCCCCTATTATTTAGGAGTTCAATTTCTCCTGAATTGCACAAGGAAATAGGAGGAAGTTGGGGCCTTGAATTGGTTAAGTGTTGGCCAATGTAGGATAGTCAGCAGGAGAACATGTTTACATTGTAGGGTGTGCTTCAATATTGAAGCAAGACATTGTAATAGTTTCTCATTCTCATCTGATTAATGAAAATCAGCAGAGGGGTTTTTCCCAGTTGGGTTCCCCTGTAAAATAATTGTGTTCTTGTGGTTTTGATGGTTGCATGTCATTGCATGTGTTTCTAAATTGTGATTTTCATTCTGCAGTATTGTAGAGGAAATTTGTAATCTCTCGTTTTTAGTTTGAATACGTCAATAGTAGAAATTTTCTATTAATTTCTACAACGTGTGAATAGTAGATCAAATGAACAAGCTCAAAGTGTTCAAGTTGGAAAATTTGAATCTTGCTTCACGATTTATACACCACGAAATTTATGTTCATTAAAAATTTATAACATGATTTTCATCATGAATTATGATTGATGCATACTAAGTCACATAGTATGGGTTTTGCAATGATTATATTTGGTTTGTGTTCAAAAATTTTAATGCGGTTCACCATTAGGTTTATATTTATGTGTGTGTGTGTGTGTGGTGTCATATGTTAGAGATAATCAAAGTCACAATTAAATGCTAGTGAAGGTTATCAAATGATTATTGTAGATGTATATTTCAGGAAACTTTTCTTAAAGTGCCATATCAAGGTGTTAAGCAAGCATGTCCACTAGCCATTGTTGTTGCAAAATAATATCATAAGGAAAAGAAGAGCATTCATCAAAACTTTTGCATTTAAGAGTTTCCCATTCACGCATGATAGGAAAAGGAACCATAAAATTAGAGCACGATTTTCATTTATTATTGATGACATTTTTTATCCAAGACGTGTAACCATATTAAACCTTGATCGTAGATTCATATGTATATGCAACATGTAATAGTGAAAATTCCAGTCCTAAATATTTTTCAAGGATAGTTACAACATTTAGAGAGAGCTACCCAAACCGTCATTGTTTTAGTACTCATTAACTGATTTCATCATGTGTATGTTTGAAGAGATTTCCCTCATGAAAAGATCCACAAATGTTTAGATTTTAAATTCTATCTGACCTTCCATCAACTTATGCCTGGACATTCCTTTAGATATCACTTTTGAATATTGCTTATAGCCCATATGCCAATTGTTCCAGTTATTATGAGGGTTAATAGATTTGTTCAAAATGTAAATTGTTGCTCAAATTAGGACCAAATTTATTCAAACATTAAATGGGGTTCTTTAAACGGTATTAATGCTAAAATCGACTGCAATTTAACCAATTACGTGTGCAGATAGTGGAGAACATTCAATTCACCAACCTATTCTACCATGATTAAGCAAATTAACAATACATAGTACATGTGTGGATGTAGTGATATGCACAGTAGGCAGAGTATAGATAGCATATTAGTTCAATATCATCAATGATATCAAAGAGGTTGGCAGTATCAAGGTACTAGAATCTCCTCTAAAACAACAATGCATAGAATTAATTTGCTTGATAGATAATATAATCTCCTTATCATGCTTTAATTATTGGAAAAAATGATACCTTGATGGGTATTTTACATGATGATACAAAGGTTTTTTCCTTCTGCGTTTGGGAATGTTGTTGAAAAAAAAAATAGGGTTGGAGCCTATAAAGAGTATAACCAATTGAAAGCCAAATTGCGTGGGACAATTGAGGTAGAGGCATTCCTTACACATTCATATCTAGCAATTATTTTGTAGGGCATTTAGTTCCAAGCTTGGGGCGACCTAGCCATATAGTCGCTCTAAGGGACAAAGTTGTCATTCTTTGAACTGGAAATGCAAAAGTTTTGATGGACCATTAATTTTTGTCCACGATAGATTATATCCTTAAATGCCAGTGTGAATCATTTGAATATATTGTGAATATGCAATTGTGTTTGTGGTTGAGGAGGACGTTGCAACATACACAATCAAGACAATGGATGATCTTAGAACTTTGAACAATAATCATATTAAAATATTTCCAACCTTGATGATAGTATGTACAATCTGGCTCATCTTTCCAGTATAGGAAGAGACTAGATTTTAATTTTTAACCTTTTTCTGTAGCCTTCATGTGGGGATTATCTTGATTTATTGAAATATGTATGCTTCAGGAGGGCCAAGAAGGGCAATACAATAGGATCGAGCATGTACATCTTTGTGCTATGACAGTAACTAGGATTAATAATGAAATAATTCATGTGAAAGCTTTATTCAAGAGGACAAGGAAGGAGAAGGAAAAGAGAAGAGGCATAGATTTGGGAGATATGAATATTAATGCATATAATCTTAGCATGAAAACCACCACCACTACTATTGATCTTCATGTGCACAGTGGAAACTACTTGGTTGGTGATGATGTGAACTACAAATTGGCGAAGTTGAACAAGATATTGGAAGTTCTTCACTGCAATTCATCAATGTTGAACATGTTCTGTCTGACATCTCTTTCATGGCACCTTGCCTATCTCTGATCATACCTGAAGATTTGATCTTAACCTAGCTTCTGCTAGTGATATTTCCGAACAATTTTGGTAAGAAAATATGTCGTTGTGTGTTGCAAAAAATGTGGAGAAGTGGTGTATATGTGTATAGTAGTTTTAATGCTTGCAAAACATATTTATTATCTGTAACATGTTGTAAATAGTGATTTGATGTTTTGTAATTGTAAGCCTATTTTTGTAAAGAAATTATTTATATCTAAAAGGTTCAAAGGTTCTTGGATGGTTTCCTAATAATTTTTAGAAGTTTGCTCCAATTCCTACACAATGCATGAAATGCCTAAGATAGCCTTCTCAGAAGGTGGTTAAAAATTATTTATAATTTCCATTGATTAGCCCAAATAATTTTGGGAGATTATCCATTTTGAGAAGGTGGTTAAAAACAATTTATAATTTCCATTGATTAGCATAAAGAATTTGTGGAGATAGTCCATTCTGGAAAAGGAGTAATTTGATTTGGTGGTTAAATTGATGAACAACTCAATTTAGTATTTTTTAAAGCTAAAATCATGTTTTAATGAATATTTATGATGACTAAGCCCACGGGTATTTGAATTCATGGTGAAGGGTGCACTTCTAGGGCACTCCATGTGATAGGTCACCGGTTCAATGCCCCTGTGGGTGCTGACTTACAAAAACAAAATATTTATGACGACCTAATTTCCAATAGAATAAATTGGGAAAAATCTAATGAATT
The DNA here is from genome assembly GCA_034641835.2 of Pinus albicaulis. Classification (NCBI taxonomy): domain Eukaryota; kingdom Viridiplantae; phylum Streptophyta; class Pinopsida; order Pinales; family Pinaceae; genus Pinus; species Pinus albicaulis. Next base: position 1,480,181,764 of record CM076579.1, on the reverse strand, counting down.
ATTTATCTTGCGATAATTATAGTGTATTTTTTCCAATTGATAATTGCATTTTTAAGTCGTTAAAGCCTTATTTGTCACTCTTTCAATTGCAATGTTTATAAGAATTTTGAATACCTAAAGTTCAACATAGTTATTTATACCAATCTCCAAGCCGAATTTAAATCTAAAAAATTATGAAAAACAATATGCAAACTACACCCATAACATGTTCTATCTGGCTAGCACCATCCTCGAGACTTTTGAATTGGAGAATGAACTAGAATATTGTCACCAACATGGTTATGTAGTGGAGGAGAAGATTAGAAATATTAGTTTAGCTAGTGAGTTTCGTTGACTTTGGCTTCTAAAATAGCTCAAGCCATATTCACCAAGAGGTCACATGAGCATAGCGTTGATATATTTTAATTCCTCGAGAGTCCAATTTTTAAGACAACTCTCCAAATTATTCTCCAAAGTATTCCCCTTCCAAATAGCATTCACCCTTGGCATTGTTTTCATTTTTAACCAAAGCTCTTTTGTAAATGAGTAGTTGACTATGAGATGATCTATACTTGTTAAAAATTTCTTACCTAAAGTGCAATGATTGGGGCTATGTTAGTTTCTTGTTTAAAAAAAAAAAAAAAAAAAACTTATAGAACTTTTGGTTTTGAGTGGTTTATAAGAACTTTGGTTGAATTGAACCAATGACTTAACATCTAGGAGTGCCTTAACAACGCACATGATCATTGTCTATCTAAGACCCCATGGACATGAAGTGAATGCTTATTGCATTTGTATTAATTACTAATTTTTTGAAACAATTTTTTGGAGTTTTGTAAAATTATATATTAATCTTATTTTTATGTAAAGAAAAAAAAAATTATAAAATATTTTAAATTTATATATTTAATTTTTGATTGCTTTAACTATTATGATGGAATTTAATTTTCACATTAACATAACTCACATATCGCGACATTTTGAACACCTTATGCAACTTTAAACGATCAGTTTCTCATGCAGGTCATTTGTATTTATTACTATTTAAAGTGATCACTCTAAAAAATGGCGTAATCCAAGCTCTAACCACACTACTACCTCGCCACTTGTTCTTATACTAGATTGAATATCTTCCATATCTTATGATCACCATTTTTTGCTCACATTTTACTATCCATATTTATTTTCTTTCTTGGCATTAGAACAAAGGACATGAAGCAATGACATCCTACATAGTTGGGCCCCTTGGCACACTGTACCTTTGAAGAGATACCCAACCTCTAAGCCTGTACAACCAACTGACCTCCAAGCCCGTTTGTCCAGTCAATCCCTGACCTCTTGTGAGACATTAGAAACCCTTCTATTTCAAATGTTATTACATATATATTCGAAGAGTGAAAAAAAACCCCAAAACACTCGTGGTGTGCCTTTGCACCTCATGGTGCAAATGTCAGTTGTTTTCTATGTTATTAACTTGCTGTGATTGAAGTTTGGTAAGGATTATATATATTTTTATTCTATATTTTATGTAATAATATTTTGTTTTATTTTCCCCAATGGGGGTACTATCTGGGCAACACGTGGAGGCTAGCTCCCATGTGTGAACACAAGTGGAGATGTTGTTAGAAAGTGTAACTAGGATCAATCTTCATAATGACTATGTAATTATGAATTTATGTAATGAATAAGACAAGCATAATAAAATGAATTTTGTATATACTTGCTTCATGGATTTCATGAGCAATAAGTTTTATTATAGGTCAAAGACTTCTTCTTGATGTCTTTTAGGGATTTGTCATCTTGTCATAAATGTATAAAAATAGAGTCATCATGTTATACTTGTGAAAGGACAAATATTGATTTAAAAGTATGCCTCAAAGACCTTGTCATCATGTTGGAAGAAGTCGACTTAAAGATGCTAGAGAAAACCCCTTGGAAGGTCAGCTCAAAATAGACATGACTATTCACTATCAGGTTGGCTAATCACAAGGGATGACTAATATAAATAGCCCACTGGATTGCGCAGAAAAGGTATGGACATAGTTCGGATTGGAATGAGATTTTCGAACTGAATTACTGTGAATCAAATTTAGATCTTTCTCTAAGATTTTTGGATTATCTTCTGAGTTTCGATCAAAATTTCAAGAGGTTGAGAAAGGATCATATTACAGGTTCGGAGAAAATCTCAGTGAGATAGTGGTTCGGTGCTAGTGCAAGCCTACGGTTTACAGTGCTACTCGATGATAAGTTTACAATGATACAATGGCTCGGTTCAAGTACTAATTATAGTAGTTTCAATTAGGATGATGCCACAGTTCAGTGTTTCGGTGTTTCAGGAGATGGTGTCTCGGTTCAAATGTATGGTGCCATTCTCAGTGCTGCGGTGACATAATGCTGAGTATCAAATGGAAGATCACAGGAAGGTCAATGGATTACGTTTTGGTGTTATATAGAGGTCATAGTACAGTGATATATCATTGTGGTCTTGATGTTGCTACAATATAATCTTACATGGACATGTTATGGTGTTAAAGTGCAACATGGTGCAATCAAGGAAGATGATTGTGTCTTAGTATGCGTGAGGAAGTTTTGGGTTCAATCTACCACGTCATGTCCTGGTGCAAAGTAGTGCAGAATAGTGCAAAAAATAGAACATCATCATAAGGAGGCTAAAAGAGTAGTGACAAGGTCTTGGAGGCATACTGGTGTCAAGGGTCTATGTCATGGCCATGGTACTTGTCAATGGGAGATCTATAAGAAGAATTGTTTTGGATTTTCCTCTCCAAGAGGGAGAGGTTTGGCACTGGCTTGAAAAGCCTAAAATTTGTGTCTCTTGTTTTTTGATATTTTACTTGATGAAAGACATAATAAGATAATTAAGATAAGATTTAAGTAAAGAAGCATAAAAAGTATAACACAAGCATTTATCAAGTAATATAATTGAATTAAGGACCACCCTACCAAATTATCAACATGGTATCAGAGTTAAGGTACTGAACACAAGAAAGGGTTGTTTGGCAAGAAGACACTCAAGTATCAAGAGATTAAGAATCAATTTTTTGTAAATAAAAATTCAGAGATCTACATTGAAGAGTCAATCTTCAGTTCTAAGAGGCAGTTTTTGGAAAAGCCATCTCAAGAAAAAAGACACCATGTAGAAGCCATCACCATCAAAAACTATTTGGTGTTGAAGTCAAATCAACATTATTGGAGACATCATGATGTAGGGGCATTAGGCACTAGCCAGCAATGTAGGAGGTTTTGTCCACATGTTGTGGCTGGGAGGGTTCGAAATCATCTAAATTGTAACAGCTAGGTGTCAATACCTCAACTAACTATATCACTTAGATTAGTCAAGGTTGTAGAAGTCGAATAGTTCAGTTAGTCCATCTGTCATGTTTCAGTTAGTTGAATTGTTGTAATTAGGCTTTTGATTTCTAAAACGGTCTTCACAGAGGAACCGAAGAGACGCATTGTAATGTATATAATCTGTATTCTCCAGATGTATTGGAAAAAAAAAGGATAAGAGAAGGAGAAGAGATCATTTCTGCAATAAAAACTCTGTGTGTTAACAATTGTTTCCAGTTTAATGATTTCAATGCTCATTGTCCGTCGAATTGTATCGAACCCTTATCTGTGAAGAAATTATTTAATAGTGAGGCGATTGTACACTGGTTTTGTGTGGAATTGTTGAGTGTGGTGGTTGTATAATTCCGCATTTCTCTGTCTATTGGTTCCCCTGAATGGTTTGGATAAACTCTGCGAATTAAATTCCAATGCGTCCTATGTTTGTATTACTATGAAATTCCCCTCCGAATTATCGAACCAAACTCTATTGAATTAAAATCGAGTTGCGAACCTGAGTTCAGGCATACGAAGGATAACGCAAACCCGACGTGAACCTTGGTTAATCACTGTACCAAAATCGCGAGTGGATTAGCAAACCTGGGTTGCCCATATCGCACCACTTTCCTGGAGCAAGCGGTATTCTCCAATCGTGAGCGATTCCACAGAGTCTTCGACACATGGCCCAGGACAGAAGCCCAAAACCGCTTTTCCCTCACGCCATCGCACGTTAAAGTTCCTATGAGGAAGCTGAGCGATATTGTTGAGTGCCGTCGATCTGGAGGAAAGCCATCGGACGGTGGTCGTATGAGGAAGGTGCGCGAAGGTTAACCAAGGTACGGTGCGAGCATTTGGTTGGACTATTGATATTTATATGTGGGACCCGGAGCGAAAGGTCCATTACTAATCCATTTGTCTAAAAGCATTGGGTATTAATATAAAGTTCGGGTATGTTAAATTTCCAAAGTTGTTGATTATGTTTATTTGTCAAATTCCTAGAATTTGATAAATAAAATTGGAGGAAAAGAAGGAAGACCACGTGGAGGAAAACTAAGGAAAGTGCTGACAGAGCCACGATCTGAGACCATCTCACCTTAGGGGCCGACTTTCAGTTTTGTTGCCGTCATTTGTGGTATCAGAGCTATTTTTTTCAAGTTGTTTTTGCAGAGAATTAACATGGCAATCCGAGTTGGTAGAGGTGCTAGCAGTAGGAGACCTGTTGCCAATGCAGAAGTGTTGGGAATTTTGCAGAGGTTCGAAGCCAGAATGGATGCCATGGAGCGAAGACAGCCCAGAGATCCTGAAGACATCAGTGAACCTGAATTAGAAGAAGCGGAAGAAAATGTTGAGATTCCTCCTAACATGAGGCTCCTCAAAACTGTTCTGGGGTCTGCAGTTAAGCCCATAATTGAAGTGTCGAGTTATGCAGGGGGACTGAATCCAGAGGAGCTGGTGGACTGGATTAACGAAATGAAAAAGTGCTTCGACTATGAAGAAATAAGCAAAGATAAGAAGGTCAAGTTTGCAGTAACAAAGCTGAAGGGACATGCTACACTTTGGTGGGATGGAGTGTAGGCAGAAAGGAGGAGAGTTGGCAAGCAACCTATCAGAAGCTAGACCAGAATGATGGCTAAATTAAAAGGTAAATTCTTGCCTAGTGATTATCAGCTGACATTGTTTAGGCAAATGCAGAACCTGAGACAGAGGTTGCTGACAGTAAAGGAATACACAGAAGAATTCTATAGAGTAAGCATAAGATCTGGGCAATTTCAAGACACACCGGAGAAGACTGCCAGATATGTGAATGGTCTCAGGCTGGAGATCCAAGATGAGATTGGTCTTCTGTCTCCTAGGATAGTGGAAGAGGCCTACCAGATGGCCTTGAAAGCAGAGGAGAAACTCCCGAGGAAACAGTCTGCCAAGAAGAGAGGTACTTTCCGAGGAAAGGGAAGTCAGGGTGGTAGAGGAAAGCCTACTCCACCCAGGGATGGAGCTAGCAGTAGCTCACCTCCGAATGCATCTACAGAGGATGATGCAAGAGGCAGAAAGGGGTTCTTATAGAGGAAAAGGAAGAGGAGGCAGAGACAGAGGCAGAGGTAGAGAATTGAAGTGCTATAGATGTCAACAAGTGGGACATAAGCACTATGAGTGTCCAGAGAATGTGGGTGCTGGTCCAAGAAATGCTGTTGTTGCCCAGGCTGGAGAAGAGGCAGAAAATTAAGAAGAAATTCTACCAGAGAGGGGAGAGTCCTTGGTAGTAAATAAGGTCCTGTTGAAGCAAGCCAAAGAGGTCACTGAACTTGCACAAAGGAAGACTTTGTTTAGGAGCATATGCAAAGTCCAAGGGAAATGCTGCCAGCTAGTCATTGATAGTGGCAGCACAGACAATCTGGTTTCCACTGAGGTGATAGAAAAGTTGAAGCTGAAGACAAGGGAGCATCCAACTCCCTACAGGGTGTCCTGGCTGCATAAAGGGCACCAGCTGGTTGTAAAAGAACAGTGTGAGATAGAGCTGCAAATGGGCAAATACAAAGATAAGGTCCTGTGTGATGTAATGCCCATGGATGTGTGTCATATACTGCTGGGTAGACCTTGGTAGTTTGACAGAGCAGCAGTGCATGATGGCAAGAAGAACACTTACAAGTTCTTCAAAGATGGGGTACATCATACATTGATACCCATGGAAGAAGGAGAACCATCCAGCAGAGTGATTGATCCAAAGACCTTGTTGCTGAGTGGGAAGGAATATCTGCAGCAGATAGAAGAAGAAGAGGTAAGTTTTGCTTTAGTTTGAAAACCTAAGGTAGTTCTTACTTCTACAAAGATTTTTGATTTGCCAATAGAAATCCAAGAGATCTTAGACAATTATTGTGACATTGTTGTTGATGATTTACCTGATGAGCTGCCACCTGTGAGGAAGATCAGTCATCAGATAGATTTTATCCCTGGTTCAAATCTGCCAAATAAGGTAGCCTACAGAATGACTCCCACAGAAAATGAGGAAATCAAGAGACAAGTACAGGAATTGGTGGACAAGGGACTGATCAGAGAGAGTTTGAGTCCATGTGCAGTACCAGCAGTATTGAGCCCAAAGAAAGATGGAGGCTGGAGGATGTGTACTGATTCCAGAGCAATCAATAAGATCACAATCAGGTACAGATTCCCTTTGCCCAGAATTGAGGATTTAATGGATTGTTTGAGTGGTGCTAAATATTTTTCAAAGATAGATTTGAAAAGTGGATATCATCAGATCAGAATAAGAGAGGGTGATGAGTGGAAAACTGCCTTTAAAACGAATGAAGGACTGTATGAATGGATAGTAATGCCTTTTGGGTTGTCAAATGCACCTAGCACTTTTATGAGACTTATGAATGAAGTGTTGAAAGAATTTATTGGTAAATTTGTGATAGTGTATCTGGATGATATATTAGTTTTCAGCAAAACTAAAGAAGAACATTTGAGGCATCTTAATTATGTCTTGAAGAAGCTGCACCAAGAGAAACTGCTGATAAACTTAAAGAAATGCTCATTCATGAAGGAAGAGTTGGTGTATTTGGGTTTTGTTGTTTCCGCAGAAGGATTGAAGATGGACCCAGAGAAGGTTAAGGCAATTGTGGAGTGGCCTTCACCCAGGAATGTTTTTGAGGTAAGAAGTTTCCATGGACTTGCCAGTTTTTACAGAAAGTTTATAAGAAACTTCAGTAAGATTAATGCACCCATCATTGAGACAATAAAGAAGAGAAACCAGCCATTTAAGTGGACCGCTGAAGCAGAAAGAAACTTTAAACTTTTGAAGCAAAAGATAACTGAGAAGCCTGTTTTGATTCTGCCTAATTTTACTAAACCATTTCAAGTAAAGTGTGATGCCAGTGGAGAGGCCATTGGTGCTGTGTTGAGTCAAGATGATAGGCCTGTAGCCTATTTCAGTGAGAAGCTAAATGACACCAGAAGAAAGTATTCCTCTTATGAGAAGGAATTCTATGCAATTGTTCAGGCATTGAAAAAGTGGAGACATTATTTGATGTCCAGGGAATTTGTATTGTATTCTGACAATCATGCTTTGCAGTATATTGTACAGAAGCCCAAGTTGAATCATAAGCATGCCAAATGGGTTGAATATCTCCAAGTTTTTAACTTTTTTTTGAAGCACATAAGTGGCCAAACAAATAAAGTAGCTGATGCTTTGAGTAGGAGGCACATGCTTGTTCAAGAAACTAATTTTGAAGTTGTAGGATTTGATCTTCTCAAAGAATTGTACAAAACATATTCAGATTTTAAGGAAGCATTTGAGGCATGTTGTAACCCTGTTCTAACAGATAGAAGCCAGTGGCTGGATTATTTCTTGCAGGAAGACTTACTATTCAGAAGAAACCAACTGCGTGTACCAAAATGTTCCATGAGAGAAAATTTGATCAAAGAGAAGCATAGTGGTGGACTTGCTGGACACTTTGGTACTGATAAAACTTATGAGCAGCTGAGTCACTTCTATTACTGGCCCAAGATGAGGACAAAAGTGGATAAGTTTGTGAAGAGTTGCAAAATCTGTCAATATGCCAAAGGAAGGAGCCAGAACGCAGGATTGTACACTCCCTTGCCTATTCCAGACAGGCCTTGGGACATGGTGAGTATGGATTTTGTTCTAGGATTGCCCAAGACTTAGAGAGGGAATGATGCAGTCTTTGTTGTAGTGGACAGATTTTCCAAAATGGCACATTTTATCCCGTGCTATAAAACTAGTGATGCCACCCATGTTGCTAACTTGCTTTTCAAAGAAGTTGTTAGATTGCATGGGTTGCCCAAGAGTATTGTTTCAGACAGAGACACCAGATTCGTGGGCCATTTTTGGAGGACACTATGGAAGAAACTTGGCACCAAACTGAGTTTCAGCTCAGCTTATCATCCCCAGACTGATGGAAAAACTGAGGTAGTGAATAGGAGTCTGGGAAATTTGTTGAGAAGTCTTGCAGGAGAGCATCCCAAGCAGTGGGACCATATTTTTCCCCAGGCATAATATGCATATAATGACTCACCAAACAGGAGCACAGGGCAGAGCCCATTCCATATTATCTATGGAATGCACCCCAGAGGAATATCAGAGTTAAGAAATCTGGGAAGGGCAGAGATGAGGAGTGCTGATGGTGAAGAATTTGCTTCAGAGATCCAGGCCATACATGAACAAGTGAAACATAAATTACAAGGCAGCAGTATCAAATACAAAGGCAGAGCAGACTTGAGCAGAAAAGAAGTTCATTTTGAAGTAGGAGATTTGGTTTTGGTGCACTTGAGAAAGGAGAGGTTTCCGAAGAAGCAGTATAATAAACTGAAGTTCAAAAAGATTGGGCCATGCAAGATACTTAGAAAGTTTTCTGCAAATTCTTATGAGATTGAATTGCCACCTGATGTTGGAATATCTCCTATTTTTAATGTTGCAGATTTGTACAAGTATGAAGACGATGGTGCAGAAGAAAGATCAGCAGACAAGGAACAGATCGAGTGGAAAGAGCAGCTACCTCCAGCACAATCATTGCAACCAGAGAAGATATTGGACAAAAGAGTGTCCAGAAAGACCAGAGGACAAGAGTACTTTCAGTACTTAATCAAATGGAAGGACAAGCCAGAGGAAGATGCCACTTGGATGACTGAAAGAATGTTGCAGAAGATAGGCAGATCAGTGGAAGAACTCATGGACAGGAGCCCATGAAGAAAATTGTCCTCGGGAGTCTGATGCAGGGGCATTAGGCACTAGCTAGCAATGTAGGAGGTTTTGTCCACATGTTGTGGCTGGGAGGGTTCGAAATCATCTAAATTGTAACAGCTAGGTGTCAATACCTCAACTGACTGTATCACTTAGATTAGTCAGGGTTGTAGAAGTTGAATAGTTCAGTTAGTCCATCTGTCATGTTTCAATTAGTTGAATTGTTGTAATTAGGTTTTTGATTTCTAAAACGGTCCTCACAGAGGAACTGAAGAGACGCATTGTAATGTATATAATCTGTATTCTCCGGATGTATTGGAAAAAAAAAAAAGGAGAAGAGAAGGAGAAGAGAGCATTTCTGCAATAAAAACTCTGTGTGTTAACAATTGTTTCCAGTTAAATGATTTCAATGCTCATTGGCCATCGAATTGTATCAAACCCTTATCTGTGAAGAAATTGTTTAATAGTGAGGCGATTGTACACTGGTTCTGTGTGGAATCGTTGAGTGTGGTGGTTGTATAATTCCGCATTTCTCTGTCTATTGGTTCCCCTGAATGGTTTGGATAAACTCTGCGAATTAAATTCCAACGCGTCCTCTGTTTGTATTACTATGAAATTCCCTTTCGAATTATCGGACCAAACTCTATTGAATTAAAACCGAGTTGCGAACCTGAGTTCAGGCATACGAAGGATAACGCAAACCCGACGTGAACCTTGGTTAATCACTGTACCAAAACCGCGAGTGGATTAGCAAACCCGGGTTGCCCATATCGCACCGCTTTCCTAGAGCAAGCGGTATTCTCCAATCGCGAGCGATTCCACAGAGTCTTCGACACGTGGCCCAGGACGGAAGCCCAAAACCGCTTTTCCCTCACGCCATCGCACGTTAAAGTTCGTATGAGGAAGCCAAGCGATATTGTTGAGCACCGTCGATCTGGAGGAAAGCCATCGAACGGTGGTCGTATGAGGAAGGTGCGTGAAGGTTAACCAAGGTACGGTGCGAGCATTTGGTTGGACTATTGATATTTATATGTGGGACCCGGAGCGAAAGGTCCATTACTAAGCCATTTGTCTAAAAGCATTGGGTATTAATATAAAGTTCGGGTATGTTAAATTTCCAAAGCTGTTGATTATGTTTATTTGTCAAATTCCTAGAATTTGATAAATAAAATTGGAGGAAAAGAAGGAAGACCACGTGGAGGAAAACTAAGGAAAGTGCTGACAGAGCCACGATCTGAGACCATCTCACCTTAGGGGCCGACTTTCAGTTTTGTTGTCGTCACATCATCAAGCCACCTTGTTGAAGTCGTCATCCTTGATCATCATCATCATCATCGAGGATCCAAGGTGATCTATCGCTTTACACCACTCTTGAAAGAGTCAATCTAAGAGGGAGATTCTATCTACGTCATCATAAACAAGGAAGAAGAAGAAAAGCATCTACTCAAGTAAGTATCTTTATGACTTCATATGAATCTATCAAAAATTCCTTTTTGCAAAGAAAGCAACAATCTGGTTAAGGTTTCAAAATTTCTTGCATGGAAGTAAAAGGAAAATGAAGTCATCCCAAATACATGAAGGGAGATATAAGAGTACAAATGATTCTTATAGAATCCATAAAGACTCTCTCGTTCCCTATGTATCAAAATATAATCTTCAAAATATATGTATGACAAATTTGTGGAGCATTTCTCCGTAAGTACTACAAGGGAAGTAATATCTCTAAGACGAGAACTATTCACGTTGGAGATGTCTAGAGAGGAGGAAATAACTTCATGAAGATTTCCGAAATACAAGATCAATTGCAAGAATTTGGAGAAGAAATGTCTGATAAAGAAATAACTACAGTGGTGCTGAATACTCTGCCAGAGGGATTGGAAAACTTCACTTCAAGCATTTATGGAAAGAAAGAAGCAACGCCATTCCAGAATTTGTGGTCTCTATGAGAATTAAAAGTGATAAGGTTAAAATCTAATGTGAATATAGGATCAAATAAAGAGAATCAAGCATATACTGCCATATTAAGGAGAAAGGAAAGATTCGGTAAGTTTGGTCCTCAAGAAGAAAAGATGAAACATGGATAAGATACGATGTTATGAGTGTAATGAAAGATTGTCCCAAAATCTAATGAGGACAAGAGGAAAAAGGAAGAAACCCATATCATCAGAAAAATGCAAGAACTGGATTCAAAGAAGCCTAAGAAAGAAGAAGTGAAATATCTCTATTAAGATAATATTCCTCTTTAAGAGTTATCTATCAGGTTTTTAGGAAGCATGGTATATTAGATAAATGCATCACTCTAAGATTGACATCATGATGGAAGCATTGAAGAAGGAGCACTTTGTTGAGATTCAACAAGATGATGAGCTTAGTGAAAAGAGTCGCCTTCACCAAGTGGGCTCGCAGGCTATTTTTGGCATAAGTCTATTTTTAGACTATGTCTATTTTTAGAAATGTCAATCATATTTCAGAAGTTGCAGGATGCTATTTGTGGATGGTTGATCAAGTTGGAAAATATATATGAAATTCTATTTTTAGAATATTGGGCGAAGTCTATTTATAGATCGTCAATCTAAAAGTAGATGCATGTTGATTATTATTAGCTCTTAATAATAATCAGACTCTAAATAGCAACTTATTCTCTTGGAGCACTTCAGTTTAGTGCACAGATGTGGCACATCAGTTGACAGAATGAATTACACTATTCCTAAGGGTTTACTGGAGCTAATGCATGGAGGACTCAGTTAGAACTCAAGTGGCAGAGTTATGACACAGTTGGAAGAAGTAGTTATGGAGTTGTATTCAGTTTAACTCAGTTAGACTCAGTTGAGCTAGTTGTATCTAGTCTAAGCAGTTGATACATAGTGGTGGGAGTGAATTAATTATTTAATTAATTCACAAATAATAACTCATTAATCGTAGAACGATACAGCCGATTTAACTACGATTACTGGTATCGACCCGGTGGAGACCGGTGGAGGGATAGGTGAAAGGGCAAGATAGACTATGTTGTTGTGACTATAGTGATGCATTGATTGCATCACACACGAGTGGAGATGCCAATGAGGATTGCGCAGTCGGATGGGTAATTGAAGGTCATTGAGCTATTCTTCAGCGAGTTAACGCGGTGGAGGCAGGCTAGCAGGGGGCAGAGATCGGTGCATGGATTTGCAAGATTGTTCCTGATTAGTGTATGACGATTGTATTGTACTGAGAGCTTGATAAGCTTTGTATGAGGATTGTCATATGATCTCCATGATACATAATATATAGTTGGGGTTTTCAGCTTCAGGCTTTCCCGGTTAAAAACAACTGTGTTATGTGCGATTATTTTTATTTATTCTTTACATGTGTGTGCAATTAATTTTCCGCAAAAGATTAACAAGTGGAATGATTTAGTATCTTGCATTAAGTTAAATAGTGTGAGATCGGGTGGATCTATGACATATGCATGCTTAGTGCATATAATTTCTACCACTTGTTGTAGGAGGATTTCTGTAAAATATATGTGACATCTATGTAATAAGAGGCTCCTAGGAACCTCACTGAAAAACAACATTTATATAAAAGCCATCAAGATAAAGGTCATCATTCAATAATCAATAAGGAAACAGATGCTGACATATTCAAATGGAGTCCTCTTTGGACTCACTAGTTAGAAATAAAGCAATAGGTTACCCTGAGAAATTCTAAATTGCATAATTCTGGGATTATAAATGATGACATATTGATGAAGAAGGTTAAGGGAATAAAACTCTTTAAGGAAATATGCTACAGGATGACTCAAAGAAAAGAAATGAGGTACATATATAAATTTATGTTGACATTGGATGCCATTTAGACATGTCATATGGTTGCAGGTAGAAGAAGTATGATTAAATAAATCATGAACTCTTATGAGGCACAAGTTGTCCATAGACATGTTCCACACCAGATGAAATCAACATAATATGTCCCCATATGGAATATGAGGTGATTATATACTATTAAGGAGTTGAACATTGGAAGTTCCTAGGAATGAAATAAAAGTGTGTGGAAGAGAAAAGAAGAGATCGTGAAAAAAAGTGTAATCATGAAAAGAGGCAGTCAACATCCAAGGAAGCCAAGAAGACTTGACTAGAAAATCTCCTAGGAAGATATGTAGACTCTAATAGAAGTTTGGAAAGGATGGAGCATATCTTTAAGAGATGTGTCAATCTATAAAGAAAGGATGTCGATGCATAAAAGAAGATGTCATGGTAAAATGTCATCACTAAGGTAACTTTTGACTTAAAATTTCATATTTACAATTAATCAATATCTGATGAGGTTATGCAGGGCTGCCAAAGGGAAGTATATGTCTTCCAGAGGTTGACAACCATATGGCAGGATGAAAGATCCTTGGAAAAAGGATGGTTTGGAGGAAAGCAACATGGAATGAAGCTAGACCATATGAGAAGATTGATGGATTACTTTATGATAGAAGACATTACTCTTGATGAAAGTGATGGATGATCTGTGCCCTATGAAAATATCCCAAAGATGAAAGAAATGAGTTCTTCATGAGCAGCTGGGTGTTTTCATCATTGCTGCTACAGGTCCCTGATTAAGAGGGGGAATGATAATGAGTTTCTTACTTGGAAGAAAACTCAATGACTCCTAAGCCAAGAATAAAGCTTAGGAATATGTCCTCCCTAGTTGAGAGGAAGAGATAGACACATCATTTTGGGAGACAGAATGGAGGATTGGGTAATCATCTGGCATCTGATACACTTTGAGAGTCTGATAAGACGTTATGAGAAGAGTAGTCATGGAAGGACCGATATTCTTTGAGGATTGGGAATCCAATAGTAATAATAGTCCTTATGCACATATCCTTAGTGAAACCAGGTGGGATATGATCCAAGAGAGGCAATGATGATGGTTTATACTCATTATTGGTCTCACCAACATTGTAGATAAGAACTCGTGGAGAGATGGAGCTGTTAGTCAAGGCCTTGCACTATGACAATGATGATGGTTAATATGATGTTATACATATGGGTTACCAATCTGATTCTTCTTATGAGAAATTATTCAAATTGAAAGTGACCATGTACCATTATGAATACCTCCCTAGTTAAGAGGGAGTGTTATAAAGTGTAACTAGGATCGGTCTTCATAATGGCTATGTAATTATGAATTTATGTAATGAAGAAGACAGATAATAAAATGTATTTTGTATATACTTGCTTCAAGGGTTTCATGAGCAAGAATTTTTATTATAGGTCAAAGACTTCTTCTTGATGTCTTTTAGGGATTTTTCATCTTGTCATAAATGTATAAAAATAGAGTCATCATGTTACACTTGTGAAAGGGCAAATATTGATGTAAAAGTATGCCTCAAAGACCTTGTCATCACGTTGGAAGAATTCGACTTTAAGATGCTAGAGAAAACCCCTTGGAAGGTCGGCTCAAAATAGACATGACTATTCACTGTCAGGTCGGCTAATTACAGGGGATGACTACTATAAATAGCCCACTGGACTGCATAGAAAATATATGCACAGAGTTCAGATTGGTTTGAATTTTTTGGATTGAATTACAGTGAATCAGGTTCAAATCTTCTTATGATATTTTCGGATTATCTTATGAGTTTGGGTCAAAATTTCAGGAGGTCGAGAAAGGATCATATTACAGGTTTGGAGAAAATCTCAGTGACATAATGGTTTAGTGCTAGTCCGAGTCTACGGTTTACAGTGCTACTCTATGATAAGTTTACAGTGATACAATGGCTCAGTTCAAGTACCAATTATAGTAGTTGCAATTCGGATGATGCCACAGTTCAATTTTTCGGTGTTTCAGGAGATGGTGTCTCAGTTCAAATGTATGGTGCCATTCTCTGTGTTGCAGTGACATAATGCTCAGTATCAAATGGAAGATCATATGAAGGTCAAGGGATTACGTTTTGGTGTTATATAGAGGTCATAATACAATGATGTATCACCGTGGTCTTGATGTTGCTACAATGATAACCTTACATAGACATGTTCTGGTGTCAAAGTGCAGCATGGTGCAATCAAGGAAGATGATTGTGTCTTAGTCTATGGGAGGAAGTTTTGGGTTCTATCTGCCATGTCATTTCCTGGTGAAAAGTAGTGAAAAACAGTGCAAAAAAGAAAATATCATCATAAGGAGGCTAAAAGAGAAGTGACAAGGTCTTAGAGGCATGCTAGTGTCAAGGGTCTATGCCATGGTCATGGTACTTGTCAATGGGAGATATATAAGAATAATTGTTTTGGGTTTTCCTCTCCAAGAGGGAGAGGTTTTGGCTCTGGCTTGAAAAGCCTAAACTTTGTGTCTGTTTTGATAATTGACTTGATGAAAGATATAATAAGATAACTAAGATAACATTTAAGTAAAGATGTTGAAAATGCAGCAAGATGATGGAGCTTAGTGAAATGAAGTCGCCTTCACTAAGTGGGCCCGCAGGCAAATTTTGGCGCAAAGTCTATTTTTAGACTATGTCTATTTTTAGACATATGGAGCATGGTCCAGGGGTTACAATATGATATTCTTGGAGTATTGGTCATGTTGGTAAAAATATATGGACCTCTATTTTTATACCTATAGGTCGAAGTCTATTTTTAGATTGCCTATCCTAAAAATAGGGAAGTCAAATATTATTTACCCTCAATAATATTTGGACTCTAAACTTCCCGCCTTATTGTGAAGGATGCACTTCTCAGCTCGGGCCTTGGAAGCGGCTCATGCATCCGACAAGAGGAATTACGCTATTCAAGGGTTTGGTGAGCTCATGCATGGTTGACTTCGCTAGGACTTCAAGGGCGTAATTTTGGTGGAGCTTTCAGGTTCTACGAACTTAAAGGAACTAGTTGAGATTAGTTTAACTAGCTAATCAACTAGTAATGAGTGGAGTGAATTAAATATTATTTAATTCATTAATTAGTAACTCATTATTCAACTCAAGAACACCGCTCAATACAAAGCAGATGGACAGTTCAGTGGAGACCAGTGAAAGAGGTAGATGAAAGGGTGGAGTTAGCTATCAGTGGCGACATCATTTGTGCATGAGATTTGCACCACACTTGGAGGAATTTCCCATGATGATTGCGCCGTCAAGCCAAGGAGATTCAAACCTTGGATCTCTATTTAGACAAGCCATGATTGCGCAATAGAGGCAAGGCAATTAGTGGTGAGTTTTGAACCAGTGACTTGTTCAAAACCAAGCTAGTTTGTGTGTAACTTCATGAGATAGTACTGAGTACTTGTGAGGAGTATTGTACTGATTTTGTTACATGCTTTCTCCATTATAATATACACAATAGCTGCGGGGATTTCAGCTATAAGCTTTCCCCATACATACTGTATTAATGTGTATGATTATTTGATGTGTTATCGCTTATTTTATTTCCGCATGTGTGATGATCTGAGTGGAAGAGATTATGTGTTGCATATGAATTCGAATTGATATGTGATCAAGATAGTCTCGGTGGATAATTAATCATTATTCAGAAAATTTCTACATGGTATCAGAGCTATTGAAGCAGAGATTGATCATCACAGTGATTACAAACTTATTTCGGTAGACAGAGTCTGCATGCGGGCAAGGTAGCCTCTGGATCCATCCTTTCTTTCAAAGGTGATATATCTAGTAAATGCCCCTGTAGTCGATCTCTCGTGCTAGAAATAATTTTTTCTCGTCGCATCAAGGGCTGAGCTTGAGTGTGTTCGAATTCTTGCGTGCCAGCTTTGTTTTCTTGGTGCCGTGCTGAAAATGTCTTTCAACGGTTTGCGACTCGAATATTCTCTTGAAGGCAGTTCGAATTATGTTGCATGGAAGGATCGCATGGAGGCAGTATTAGAAGATAATGGACTGAAGGAGTTCGTAGATACGGATGTCCAAAAGCCCACCGATCCTGCTGAAGTCGAAGCCTGGCAAAAGAAGATGGCGAAATGTCGAAGGATCTTGTTGGAGGGCGTCAAGGATCATATTGTATCCAGCCTGCATGGAAAGGCTTCTCCATATTTAATGTGGAAAG
Source organism: Pinus albicaulis (assembly GCA_034641835.2). NCBI lineage: Eukaryota > Viridiplantae > Streptophyta > Pinopsida > Pinales > Pinaceae > Pinus > Pinus albicaulis. The sequence continues at coordinate 1,480,164,724 of CM076579.1, read as the reverse complement.
CTTTGACGGATCTATTCCAGAGTAAGAGCGAACAAAGGAAGCTGGCACTCAAAGATAAGCTCAGGAACATCAAGATGGAGAAAGGCGACAGTATCGCCAAATACCTCACGAAGTTCACTCAATGCAGAGATGAGCTGGGAAGTGTGGGGGTGACTGTCGAAGATGAGGACATGGTCGACTTGGCTCTCCTTGGTCTTCCGAAGGCTTGGCACTCATATCAAGATAGTGTCAATGGTCGGGAGAAGCTGCCGGGATGGGAGCGCCTTGGGGCGGATCTCATGCAGGAGGAGATAAGGAGGACTACTCGAGATGGATCTTCATCAAAGGGAGCTGATGAAGAAAACTGCGCTTTGGTGGCCAAAGCAAAGAAGGGGAAGGGTAAGAAAACCTCTCATTCTGGTGCAAAGGGTAAGAAGCAGATATGGCGAAAGTGAAGTGTTTTCACTGCCATGATCACGGACATTATGCTACCAATTGTCCAAAGAAGAAGAAGAACAAGCAAGCGGGAAGATCTGCAGATGGAGAAGCTTTAGCTTCATAGTTCGAGCTTGACTTTTCACTGATTGCATGCTTGGTTTCAAGTGTGATGGGATCGGTGTGGTTCTTGGACAGCGGTGTGTCATTTCATATGACGGGAGATCGGGAGTTGTTCTCAGATCTGGAGGACAAAGATTTGGGTATGCACATCGAGATGGGCGATGACGGTAGATACAGTGCGACTGGTATCGGTACCGTATCCTTTCAGAGGGAGTCTGGTAAACCCTTTGTCTTAAAGGATGTCATGCATGTACCGGGATTGAAGAAGAACCTGATTTCAGTAGCGATGTTGGAGGATAAGGGTTATGATGTGGTCTTCAGCGAAGGAAAAGCTTTCCTGCGCAGTAAGACTACTGGAGAGACCCGCAAGATAGGGGTTCGAACTCAGAACCTTTATCAGTTGCAGGTAGATGACTGCGCAGCTATGGCATGCAAGGCTGGAGATGTGGTGAGCCGGGATGATGAGGGCGAACTATGGCACAGGAGATTGGGCCAACTTCACCATGGAGCTTTGAAGATTCTGCAGCAGATTTCTACTGGACTTCCTAAGGGCACCCTTGCGCAGTCAGATCAGTGCAAGGGGTGTACTTTAGGGAAGTATGTGAAAGCCACCTTTCACGAGAAGGATAGTCGCGCCACGACGATCCTCGAGAGAGTTCACACAGACGTGTGTGGTCCTTTCTCAGTTGCTTCGACAGCAAAGCACAGGTATTATGTGATCTTTGTTGATGATTTCTCTCAAAAGTGTTGGATCTTCTTCATGCCGAAGAAGAGCGATACATTCGCGAAGTTCTGTGAGTTTAAAGCACTGGTCGAGAAGGAGTCGGGGAAGAAGGTGATTGCTCTAAGGAGTGATAACGGTGGTGAATTCATCTCGGCTGAATTCAAGGAGTTCTGCAGCGCAGAAGGGATTCGTAGAGAGCTCATCGCACCCCATAACCCACAGCAGAACGGGGTGGCTGAGCGGAAGAACAGAACGATCGTGGGTGCTGCACGGGCGATGTTGCATGATCAGGGCCTACCCCTTCACTTGTGGGCCGAGGCATGCAATACAGCAGTGTATGTGCAGAACCGTTGTCCTCACAAGGTTCTTGGCATGAGTACACCAGAGGAGGCTTATTCTGGCAAGAGGCCTGATATTTCTCATTTGCGGATTTTCGGATCTCCTGTCTACATGCATGTGACGAAGGATGCAAGAAGGAAGCTGGATCCAACTGCTGAAGTTGGAATATTTGTGGGGTACACCGATACACCTCACAACTATCGGGTGTATGTGCCAGACAGTCGCAAGACTGTTGTGCGACGGGATATAAAATTTCAGGAGGAGAAAGCCATGCAGTGTTCGCTTGAGAGGGAGCTACACTTGCATGCAGATGAGGAGCTGTTAGTTCCTAAGGAGGAGCTTCCGGATGTGGATCAGCCACAAGAGGAAGTTCAAGAGGTGGAAGAAACCACCCATGCAGCGCCAACCATCAGAGGGCGCATGCGCACTATAGAAGTTGAGCGACTGGCTCGAGATGCAGAGAAGGTTGTAGGACCACCTACAGCACAGCGCAGACAGAGGCAGTCACCGGATCGGTACACTGGATACATGGCTCTCGTGAGTCAATGTGTCGTGACGGAGCCATCCTCTTATGAGGAAGCTGTGGAGGAACCCGCATGGGTAGATGCCATGATAGAAGAATATGATTCGATCGTCAGAAACAGTGCATGGGAGATTGTCCCAAGACCGGAGGGGAAATCAGTGGTGGGTTCGCGATGGATCTACAAAGTGAAGCAGGCGGCTGACGGGAGTGTGGAGAAGTACAAGGCGAGATTTGTCGCCCGTGGCTTCTCGCAGATCGAGGGGATCGATTATGAGGAGACCTTTGCACCTGTCGCAAGGTACTCTTCCATACGGATGATCCTAGCTCTCTCAGCGCAGATGGGATGGCACATCCATCAGATGGATGTGAAGACTGCGTTCCTCAACGAAGTCATTGAGGAGGAGGTGTACATAGAGCAGCCTGAAGGTTTCGAGATCTTCAGCAGTGAGTCGCATGTGTGCCGACTCAAGAGAGCACTGTACGGGCTGAAGCAAGCACCTCGTGCTTGGTACACTCGGATAGACAGCTACTTCACCGGGCTTGGATTCTCCAAGAGTGAGGCGGATCCCAACCTGTACCAGATTGTGGTGGAGGGGAAGCTGTTGATCATCGTACTGTATGTAGATGATCTGATTTTGACTGGCGATGAGCAGTTGATACTTTCATGCAAGGAGGATCTTGCACGAGAGTTTGAGATGAAGGACTTGGGCATCCTTCATTATTTCCCGGGATTGGAGATTTGGCAGCGCAGCAGAGGACTGTTTGTTTCTCAGGGCAAGTATGCCCGGGAGATTCTGGAGAGGTTCAACATGCAAGGCTGCAAGCCTTTTGACACTCCTCTTCCTGGTGGCTGGAGGAAGGAGGATGCTACTTCAGCGGAGGTAGTGGATGCCACTGTCTATCGACAGTTGGTGGGGTCGCTTATGTATCTGGTCAATACACGACCCGATATATGCTATGCAGTTAACCAGCTTTCGCAAGCTATGGTTAAGCCTACCAAGCTCTTTTTGAAGGCGGGCAAGCATGTATTGCGCTATATCAGAGGCACATCGGGATATGGTCTATGGTACAGACAGGAGGATGGAGTGAAGCTTTCTGGTTTCACTGATGCAGATTGGGCAGGGAGCCCAACGGACCGAAAGAGCACTTCTGGAGGAGTTTTCAGCATTGGGTCGACAGCAGTTTCCTGGTACAGCAGGAAGCAAAGATCCGTGGCACTCAGTTCAGCAGAGGCCGAGTACATGGCAGCAAGCTTGGCTGCATGCGAGGCTATTTGGATGAGGAAGATCCTCGTTGGATTGTTCGGGTTGCACTTGGAGCCTACTGTGATTTATTGTGATAACCAGAGTTGCATTAAACTCTCGGCTAATCCAGTATTTCATGATAGATCCAAAGACATCGACATCAGGTACCATCATATCAGAGTTTGTGTTCAGCGGAGAATCATGTTACTTTCATATGTTCCCACGGAAGATCAGGATGCTGACATCTTGACGAAGGCGCTCACCAGGAGCAAATTCGAATTCCACAGAGGCAGGATAGGGGTTGCAGATAATCCATATCTTGTTGAGAGGGAGTGTTGAAAATGCAATAAGATGATGGAGCTTAGTGAAATGAAGTCGCCTTCACTAAGTGGGCCCGCAGGCTATTTTTGGCGCAAAGTCTATTTTTAGACTATGTCTATTTTTAGACATATGGAGCATGGTCCAGGGGTTGTAGTATGTTATTCTTGGAGTATTGGTCATGTTGGTAAAAATAGATGGACCTCTATTTTTGGACCTATAAGTCGAAGTCTATTTTTAGACTGCCTATCCTAAAAATAGGGAAGTCAAATATTATTTACCCTTAATAATATTTGGACTCTAAACTTCAGTTTACTCTCTTGGAGCACTTCAGTTCGAGCTACAGAAGTGGCTCATGCATCCGACAGAGGAATTACGCTATTCCTAGGGGTTTGGTGAGCTCATGCATGGTTGACTTCAGTTAGGACTTCAGTGGCAGAAGTTTGGTGGAGTTGATGAGACAGTTGGTGGAGTTGTGTTCGGCTTAACTTAGTTGAACTAGTTGAGATTAGTTTAACTAGCTAATCAACTAGTAATGAGTGGAGTGAATTAAATATTATTTAATTCATTAATTAGTAACTCATTATTCAACTCAAGAACACATCAGTTCACTACAGTGCATGGACAGTTCAGTGGAGACCAGTGAAAGAGGTAGATGAAAGGGTGGAGTTAGCTATCAGTGGTGACATCAATTGTGCATGAGATTTGCACCACACTTGGAGGAATTTCCCATGATGATTGCACTGTCAAGCCAAGGAGATTCGAACCTTGGATCTCTATATAGACAGGCCATGATTGCGCAATAGAGGCAAGGCAATTAGTGGTGAGTTTTGAACCAATAACCTGTTCAAAACCAAGCTAGTTTGTGTGTAACTTTATGAGAAAGTACTGAGTACTTGTGAGGAGTATTGTACTGATTTTGTTACATGATTTCTCCATTATAATATACACAATAGCTGCGGGGTTTTCAGCTATAAGCTTTCCCCATACATACCGTGTTAATGTGTATGATGAATTGATGTGCTATCGCTTATTTTATTTCCGCATGTGTGATGATCTGAGTGGAAGAGATTATGTGTTGCATATGAATTCGAATTGATATGTGATCAGGATAGTCTCGGTGGATAATTAATCATTATTCAGCAAATTTCTACAAAAGAAGCATAACAAGTATAACACAAGCAGTTATTAAGTAAGAGAGTTGAATTAAACACCGCCCTACCAAATTCGCAACAGATGTGCAAGACAGGCCTCCCGGTCCCTTCATAATTATGCATGCAAAGGGAGTGGTACTACCATTATGTTAATCGTTCGTGTGGGAAATTGCTATGCGTTGGAGTTTGAGGGTGGCAGAGAGTTAAGGCGAGGCCCGATGAGTGAACCTAGCATTTGTCTATACATTCGGGTATGGTGTTGGGCTTTGTGCTAGCCGTCGGGGAGGAAGAGAAAGCGCCGAAGGAAGGCTTTCAGTGGTTTCAGTGTGTGTGTGCTTACCGTGGAAATTTGTAGGGGTAATGTGTTCGATTTTTCCTTCTAGCTGGGGCTCCTTGTTATTGTTGGTGATAGTGAGGACTGGGCGAGCAAAGAAAGACCCTCATGGTTTGAGGGAAGCTTGTTCTGTCACACTCACAAAGGATGGTGGTTCTTGTCGTCTAGAAAATTCTGGATAAGGAGGCGAAAACCCAGGTGCCCCTATTATATCAGTGATTTATGGCATGACTGGTCTTGGTGGATTAATCTGTATTTTATGTTTGTCGAATTTGGTAGGTGGTTGTCAGTTTGGGGATTGTCTCGAGTAGGAAATGACTACTCCATTCCCGTTTTGTGCTCCATCACTTATGTTGGTCTGGAGGGTGGAGGTGTCTGGTTTATCTGGTGGTCGTGGTCCCTGTTATGCAGGAAAATCCTCTCTATGGACAGAGACGATCCCTCTAGCCCTAGGACGGGTCTAGTAACAACAGGGAACAATTAGAAGCCTACTTTCCTAGATTGTAAATGCATGCAGATCGTGAATAGATCACCTATCTCAATTTGATGCTAATTCTCATTTGAATCCTTTGGTCCTTCGCGTTCTGTGGTCAGATCTCTGTCGTCACCAGTGCTTGGTTACCTGCACAAAGGATCAAACAACAACAAACATGAAAGCATAACATATATTTTGCATACACAAACTACTTATCTGATCAAGGAGAACTAAGAATCCAATCACACATTAAAGACATGAATGGAAAGCACGAACCAATTGTATTATATTAAAATAGAGAGGGGGAGTTACAACCTGCGCCTTGATGTCAGAGCTCTCCTTCGACGGGCATTGATCCAGGCACGTCTCCAAAGCGCTCTTTCAACTTGATGTGGAGGGTAAAAGGTCTCAACTCTCGCTCGATACCTATAGCAACAAAATATCTCTCTGTTGTTCTTCTATCTTTGTTCTAACTAGTAGAGATATGGGAGATTGTCCATTATATAGCAAAGGAGGAGGGAACATGGATCCACTTAAGGTGGGGAAATGGGTTATCCCTTTGGGTCGTTCCAATTTTGTAGGAAAAAAGAGCCCAAAGGGTGAAGCTCGACACTATCCTCAAGAACAAACAACCATCTCTCTGCCACAAAGCTTCACTTCCATTTAAAAAAAAACTTTCCAGAAGAGGATCAGTGCGAGTATGATCCTCATTCCAGCGTCAATCGGCGCTGCCCTAGACCAAAAAGAGGCCATCGACGCGAGCAAGACACGGAGAGAGCGCGCTGCTCCATATAATTAGGTTTTCAAGGAGTTGCTTCAGGAATGATCAACAAAGAGTTTAGTCATTATGCTAGAAGAGATATGAAAGCATATTTTCATGATGAAAAATAGACATAGAGGTCACTGTTAGGGGTCTCCAGGATCAGGACCTTATTAAAATCAACTAAAGTCACTTGGAATATGACTTCTATTCTCCAAGAAAAGTCACTTAGACTCAACAAACCATGAGATTTTATGAAATAACACATTGATCTTATTAAAATCAACTCAATTTCTAATCCCATTATTATATACATATATGTTTTGTCACATTATATAATCATAAAATCTTGAAGAGTATGCTCTGTGGTTTTCGAACCTTAATTTTTTTTTAAAGTTAACCAAAATTCAAACCTCAAAATTAAAATTCATCGAAACTTATGGCATAAATCTATTCCATAAAAATCACCCTTACATGTGACCTTGACCTTGAACCTTTACGAAGATGACTTCTAGTCTCCAAGAAAAGTCACTTGGACTCAACAAACCATGAGCTGTTATCAAACAAGTGCTGCAAGCAGCGGTAGTCCTTGCCGATTCGACAAGAGAGGAAGGAAGGTCTGAATGAATTTCATGAATTTGTAAATCGAATAAATTCAGCTATTTTGTAATAAATTTTGTTAATTTGTAATTTGAATGAATTTCATTAATTTTTTAAAGTCAAATTTAATGTACCATGATATATGGATTTCGATATAATATATGGATCAGCTTCTAATGAGATGAAATATATGTAGTTTCAAAAAGCATATATCTCATGAGCAATGTTCCATCACCAAAACAACTATGGAAAGAAACTCTAGAAACTTGACTAATTATTGAAAGAAACTCTAGAAACTTGACTTTTTATACTTAGCCATGTTCTGCTCCAAATATGTGAATGATATGATAGACTTCAATTGGAACAAAATTTTCTACTACTGAAAATGTAACATGATGGATATCATATAAAATCTGAAATTTGTATTGGGCACAAGGTGCATATACTGAAAGTTTCTATTGTGGGCAACGTTCTGACTATAAAAATTTCATTGTCAATGATAGGCACCATCAAAAATCTCAAATTTCTGGAATACAAGGTATCACTTAAGACCTGAAGTTCTTATTGTGAGCAATTCCATGACAATTAAAATTCCATTAACAATGAAGGGTATCATGAAAAACTGGAACCGCACAGGAGAGAAAACAAGAGTAATCCAAACATATCTACCGCAACACCATACACGAGAGAAAACAAGAGTATGAGCGTATTACAAGTTTTATAAAGTTGTTCTGAATAAGAAAATGGGGCACGTGGGTTGCATTCGAATCCATTTGTCACTCAAATGTTTATTTATTTTTTATAGTTCTTTATGGTTTTATTTAAATAAATAAATAATAAACACACACACACACATATCAAGTAATTGAATAATAAAAAACACAAAACTAACCATTGCATGCATGAGGGAATGCTTCCACCAAGACATAATATGTTGAATTCTTCATTGTGACAGGGTTGCGGCTGGAGTCGATGCATAGATCGATGTTCAGGGTTTCCGTTTCCTTACAAGATTTCCAAGTTACAATAGATGCAGAAACAGATAATTCAAATCTCGGTTTGAGCACACTCCCCTCATGATTTTCCCCATATCGATTGATCTAAATACTCTTGCATTGATCAAGCACCACCCTTAAATATGGTGGAGGATATGGTCCCGTGAGCGCACAATCTGCTGAAAATTGGGAAGAATTCATTGTAGAATTTTTTGCTTCTTTGCACCCTCATGGCTTCATGAATTGGACTAAATAAGGGATAGAAGATATATATCCATCTTCCAAACGAAGTCACCTAAACCTCTTGAGTTCGATTTCGAGTGACTTATTTGTATTACTCTTACGCTAGTGTTTAAGAGTTCATTATTTCTTTAGTTGAAGGATTGTTTTTGGACAATTGTTTTCACTATTCAGTCCTGTTCCAATACAGTTGGGTTCCAAATCGGAATTAGAGCAAATTATCGAAGGAATATTTAGTTGGGGCCTCGAAAATTTGAAAAGCAGACTGACAAGAAGGCCTCATCGGTTCTTTTGGTTTGAGCGTTCCTTTCTCACCATCTCCCTCTCCTTTATGGTCTTTAGGCCTTTCAAACTTCAGACAACAGGGAGGGTTGGGAATTTTTAGTTCGCTGAGCTCATACCTGATATCAAAAGGAGGCGGTTCTTGTGGACCAGCATCAATAGCCTTGGCAGCGTAGGGAGGCTTTGTGAGAATGTCACTTGGTTGTTGTGGTACTTTGTGCTACTCAGCTGCTTTGAGTTCTCCTATGATTGGGACTGCTGGTTGCTTGAAATCAATAGCTTTAGGCACTGTCTAATTCTCGCATCTCCTTGCCTAATTCTTGCATCTCCTCGAGACATGACCTGCTCACCAGCGAGCTTGCCTACATAAATTGACTGAAAATTTACCTGCACCATAAGCACTGGTGCCAATGAATTTTTCCCTGAGTCTCAACAAGCTAGTTCTATAGCTTAAGCAATGAGCTAGCTCGATAGCATGCGATTAACTAGTCCGTGCAATGTTTTTCTTTGTGAAGCAACAAGCTAGCCGGTAACATGCGGTTAGCTATCCATGCAATGCTTTTCTCTGTGAAGCAACATGCTAGATGAGTAACATGCAATTAGCTATTTTGATAACGATACTTGTCACCAACCTTGCATAGTAGAAATTGGTGGCAAGACACCAACCTTGCATGATAGAAATCGGTGACAATAGGTGGCAAAACCAAACAATGGTGTTTAATTTATTCCAATTCCAATAATTTTATATCTAATTGTATGATATATGCAGCTTCAAACTTTAGAATATATAAAAACAAAGGGTGCAATTTTCAAACTTTGGATAAATAAAAGTGGATGGTTTTTTTAAAACCTGAATCAACCTTTTTTAAACTTTGGGTAAAACCTTCTGTTGGATTCTTAAATTTCTCATTGGTTTTTTCAAACTTTCGATAAACCTTCGTTTGGATTCTTAAATTTCGCATCGGCTTTTTCAAACTTGAAGTAAACCTTCTTTTGGATTTGTAAATTTCACAGCCCCGCAATTAGACCTCTGAATTGAAACTTTGAATAAAAGCATTTTTTAATAGAATTTTTTTTAAAAACATTGCTTCTAACGCCCAAGCGAACGCTGTAGTTCTGGAGAAGGCAGGGACTAGTAACACACGGACCTTATTGAAATCAATTCAAATTTTCATCCCATTGTTATGAACAGATATATTTTGTCACATTATATAATCATGAAATCTTTTGCTCTCTGATTTCCAAATTAGGGTTTGCGCCTAGGGCTTAGGTAGTCATCTCAAATCTCTATATATAGGTAGCAGCCATTAATTGAGAGTTTCGGGTTTTAGGGTTTTGCATCCTCTTTCAGTTTTTTTGCATTGTGTTTTCAGGAGTCATGGCGTGCACATTGGACTTCAGAAGCTTAGACGAAGGCCTAGGCGGCGAGCGGAACAAGCGAAAACGCTCGGCCGACAATGAAATTCCCATGGAGACCGAGCAGCCGTTGGCCAAGCGATCGGCCGTTGCAGTCGAAGGCCAAGACAAGCCCGTCTATGGCAAACCCTCCTACGACGGTGTCATCGCTGGCAAAGTCTCAGGCCGCAAATGGAAGCAGGCGAAGGCCACCCGCGCTTCGTCTCTCAAGGTGAGTCACAAGCGCACCACTTTCGAAGAGAGGTCGAGGGTCAAAGAAATTACAAAGGCTTACAAAGGGAGGATGAGTGAGCTGAAGGAGCAGATTAGGGCTAACAAGGTTGAGAAACGAAAGAAGAAAGAAGAGCTTGAGAAGCGGAAGAAGGAAAATGAATTGAAATCCGGAATGAAGTTGCAGAAGATCACAAATCCGAAGACTTTGAAGAAGTTGTCCAAGTCTAAGAAGAAGAAGCTGCTCATGGTTGTTCCCGACAAAGCTCTGAAAAAGTAGGGTTTCGAGGGTTTAATTTATTTTTCTTTGGTACATTCATGAATTGCATTTCGGTTTTTTTTGGCCACGGAAAATGGGGTTTTTTAGAGCTGTAACATTATGCAATCTCGCGCTTGGCTCTGAGAGATGAAATTTCGGCCATTATTAGGCACAACAGATTTGTATATTAGCTACAATTTATTGTTAGCTTAGATAAATACTGTTTGTAGGTTGTATTGATTGAATAGATAACAATTGCACAACATATTTGTATATTAGCTACAATTTATTGTTAGCTTAGATAACTACTGTTTGTAGGTTGTATTGATTGAATATACAACGATTGAGTACAGGCTGTTAACGAATGAGGACGTTTTTGATCTCAGCGGAGCTTAAAACTTGGCATACAGTTTAATGTATTCTTATATCGGTTCTTGCTTTTCTGCTCTACCTGCAGCGTTTGGTATTTTCCCTGTTTGTTTTTATTTATTAAATGCTGCTTAGATTAATTCGTTTTATTATTTTAATTTTTTAAATAATAATAATACTACTAATAATAATTTTTTAAGATTATATCTGGATTTGTTTAGGTTAAACCGTTTTTAGATTTTAATTATAATTTATCGGAAGTATCCCGCGTATAAAACCCGTCCCACCTTGCTAACTTATGGTGCGATACCCAGCCAACCTATGATCCAGGCATAATGTGGCGATACCCTGTCTCAACCCCCAAACCACAACCCCACGGATCATCAATCAGAAATATTATCATTGTGCATCAAACCCTGGGAATTTAGAGGGATGCGTATTCTCCATAAAAAAGGCACAGGACAGCGTCATGCCCCAAATCTTATATTACCTGTCAGTAGAGTAAAGCATAACTGAAATTCTGTAGGAATCGTGCATTTGCTTTCCATGAGATTGTTTTCTTTGAGTTTGGTAAAAAAAATTATCATGTACAGTGTACCCAAATATGTGTGTTTTTCTGGGGGTTGGATTCCTTATAATAAGCTTGCTATGCCCTTGTATGGTGGTAATGTCCTTCATGTTGTTCATGTTTTGGGATGGATATTTATTTAGGCATATAATGTATATCTCGATTGATACTTCAACACAGCAGAAGCATGAGAAAGAGGGTGAATAGTTGCCATTAAAGTATCTTTTGTATTAAAGAGCCTTGATCGAAATTCACACCTTCACATTAGCTTTGAAGTACACGCTGCCTGGATTATGATATGACAAGTGTGTTTTTTGTTTGTCATCTTGAAGAAACATACATATTTTGCAAGAATGGCAGAAACTTTTCTCCCAATCTTGGGATGGTAGTCTGATTTATTTTGCTAAAGTTAGTACTGGTAAAATTTTCGGGGAGGTAGTTCAGTTGACCACTTGATTCTGTAATAGTAAAAAATTGGAAAAGCAGTGATTGTTTGCTGCTACTTTGTAAGAAGTTCACTTAAATGGAAAGTATGATACGTCTAATTTTTGTTCCTAGGGTTTGCAACTGTTTTTTTCCTCTGACGACGGGATTTCACGCATTACTCCATCGTTCACTGCTGGAATATCACTTCCCGTCCAACTTGCATGTGTTAAAACATGCTACCGGCATTTCTCCTGAGCCAGGAGCAAACTCTCCATGAGATTCATAGTTTAATTATACACAGCTCCTTTTCATGGGCAATAAAGAGAAATGAGAGGGATAGGGTTTCTGTGCTTGAGGCTGAATGTTGGTGGCATGTATAACACATGCAAGGTAATTGGGTGGTGGTGTCTCCAGTGATAGGCTGGGCAGTGATGTGCTTAGGATGGGAACAACAACTGGAAACAGAGTATGCCTTCAAAATTGCCCCTAGATCTTTCATATCACTTGTGTATGTGCTTTAGGATTTGCTACTTGTAGTGATTCCTCTTGTGTAGATGAAGACAACTTTTTATTAAAGTCACCATTTCAAGTCTTTCACCGAGATGTAGGCATGTGGTGAATGAGCAAATTAGATTGCTTCCCATTTTTTGAAGTTTGAATGGTATGGGTTGACGTTCCATAGAATTAGACAGATTGTTTTCTGTATAATCTGAGAAACTTTAATCTTGTTGTATAATCTGAGAAACTTTAATCTTGTTATGCGACCAACACTTGGTTATGTATGCAACATATTTGAACAATCGTGCATGTAATTATCATTCTTGCTATTTAAGTAAAGCTTTGCCTTGCCTAGATTCTAAAAATGTAGATTTTTTGTTTTTTGTCACATGATCTGAGAAACTGCAATCTTGTTGTGCAACCAATACTATACTTATGTACGTCTCTGTTTATACAACATATTTGAACAATTGTGCATATAGGTATCATTCTTGCTATTCAAGTAAGGCTTTGCTTTGCCCAGTGTAAAGTTTTGTAGATGTTCAATGCTTGATGCAACTTTACTTTTATAACATCAATCACATAAATAGTTAAGTAAAAATGTTGATAGAACATACCAGTGGATCTATAGAAGACAAACCAGAAACAGGAGAATGTGTTGGTGCGTTACGGCGGTCAGCAGGATGCTTCAACCAACAAAGTCTTCTTGGTTGGCCAACCCAAAATGTGTCACAACAGTCCTCAAATCAATTATCCAGTCAACTCAAAGTCAACCTCAAAAAGTCAACGCACTCCAACTTTGGTCAACCTTTTGACCTTGATTTTTGTGCCAATGAGTACGGTCTTCAAAAATCGAACTCTCCACAAAATTTCAGCTCAAATGGACCATGCATTGACTAAAGTCAATGTTGGTCAAACTCCCCAGAAACCCTAATTGCAGAAAAATAGCTGTGGTAAATTTCATCCTTTTGCTGCAGTAGATTTTGTCCTTCTTTTCACGTGGGAGATGAAACTACTTCTTAGATGCTCGTAGATAATTAGAGGAGAAGATGTGTGATGTTGAGTGAGTGAAATGCTCTTCAGAGTTGACTGTATTTATATCCATCATTGAGGTGTGTGACACATCTGTTGGGGGTGTAAAACCTTAAGGCCGATCTGCACTTAAATTTATTATAAATAATAAATTCAAAATAAATGTTCTGCTCATCAGATTAAAATCAATTTTATATCGATTTTACACCTCTCCGAAAGAGGAATCCAATACAAATATTGGAATCTTCATCTGAGCATCACAAGATGGAGTTTGGACCTAGTTGTCCAAATTTAACACCCAGGTTCAAAAAAATATTGATTCTTTGAACAAAACATGGGCTGCAAGCATTTTAATTTTTCTTTTGCTCCATTGATTTGGATTTTATAGAGCAGCAATGTTTTGTTTGTTTTACTTTTGAGTCTTGATGTCCATTCTTATGCCATGCTGTTAGTCACCTTACACAAAAGTTTGGGGTTACATGGAAAATAAATTTGAACTATGTTTCTTGTTGACTATATATGCTTTGATGGATCATTTTCCTTGGAAAACCCTAGGGGGAACCCAAGTGATACTCCATGTTCGTGGATGATATTCCTATTAAAGCTGTAGGTGTAGATTAGATGCCTAACCCAAGGAGTGATTTGAACAAGGCACTTGCTGGCTAGTTCCTATTAACGCTGTAGGTGTAGATTAGATGCCTAACCCAAGGAGTGATTTGAACAAGGCATTGCTGGCATGGAGTTAGCCTTGAATTGAAGGATATGCAGTTTGGTTGTGATCCACTTTTGTGTGCATATGTCACGAGATCATTTAACGTAATCTCTTTTGGTGCAACCAAATGCTTGACTATTACTTAAGGTAACTCTCTATGGCTTCAGGAAAGACCCTCACATTAATTGAAAGCTTGATCAATGGTGAACAATTTCCTTAATTTTCACCTATTGATTCAACTCCTTTGTGCTTAATGTAAAAGATGTTTTCAACGTTGTACAATAAGTCTAGAAGAGGCATAAGAAAAGGGCAATATACAATGTCATGTTTATATTGATGTTAAAGAATTTTTTTAGATCAGTTTTTCAATGTAGAAGCAAATTGACTAAGAAATTTGGCATTAGTTGGTCCTTGCATTTACATGAACAAAAGAAATTGAAAGCTTGAAATAATCTGTACTTGTTAAAGCAAATCTATCTCTTGTTAAGGCAAATCTATCATTAATGTGTAATGATCGTCACCCTCATCAGCGTGTCACTGTTATATTATTATTGACAATACTCTCATAATGGCACTGCAGTTAAAGGATGATTGTTGGCTGCCAATTACCTCATTGATTGCACCATTGTTGTCTGATTCAAACTAATAACATAAATGAGAACTTGCATGGATTTTAATCTAATACTACCTTATGATATATAAAGATTAATCGATATTTAGATTGTGGGGAGGAATATGAAGGCATAATCAAGATTAATTGAGATTTATTAGATTGTGGGGAGGAATATGAAGGCATAATCCATATTTAGATTGCGGGGAGGAATATGAAGGATGTGGCACGTCCTATATCTGCTTTGCTAGTTGCCAACAATATTTTGCACTTTCTTCCTACTAAAACACTCTAGATCTTGGCAGGTAGATTTCATAACCATGAGTATTACTAATGTTTCCATTCCATAGTATCTTAATTACACCGATAGTTCTTTGTTGGCTTGAGGTGGGCAAACCTGGTTCACCCCAGCGAATAGAAAAGCTTGAATTTCGCCCTTCTAACCAATAAAAATTTGCCATGTTTTGTCCTTCCAACCAATGGATTTTCCATTTGTCCAAAAGTTTTCGTACATGCCTATTTCTGGAGCTCACACGGCATCCTATGCCCTATTTTCACGCCTTATATGCCTCTTACGTTGTACCCTTCTCCTTCACGCTGGTCAGTCCAACACTGTCCGCCATACCTCCATCATTGAATTGCGCTAGGGTATTCCTTGCGGTTGCCACAGGAAACACTGGAAACAAATTGTAACCCAAACTCTTCTCCAAAGGATTTAATCAATGTCATGGCTGGTGTCTGTGACGTGGACAGTGCCAAGAACAATTTCCCCACTGACCCCAAAATATAATTTTTCAAGGAAAATGTGACAGAGGGTGCTGCTAAACTGAGTGAAGCCAAAGGCAATGTTGTGCAACGAGGTTCCACCCTTCTTTTGATTTTTTGCTTCTATGGTAGGTCAATAACTTTGGTACAATGAATCTAATTGATGCATTTTAGAGTTTACAGCTATTACCTAATGAAGCGTGGATGTGTAAGCACTGTACAACACTGAAAGACCTAAGTTCCTCTTTTCCCATCGACTACTTCCGTCTTCACTATTGCAGAGTTTGCAGAGTTCTGACGCAGGTGCCAAACATTAGGTTCTGATTTTTTTCATCATAAGCCCAGGATTCCCAATTTTCTATTACTGTTTTTCAAAATTGTGACTGATAGGTTTAGCAATCTCGGTGTTTTGGGATATAGGGGTACTCAGCAAACTATTGATTCACTGCGTGAAAATTAAGTGGGTATAAGCAATACTGGCTCTTTTAAAAAAAAATTAGTTGTAGTGGCAAGTGTACTGCTGAATGCACTGAAGGAAGGTTAGATGGATCGATCCATTGAAGGACCTTTGTGAAACAAGAGCTCTGGCATAGTTTTAGTGTTGAAGAGATTGGATTCGATAGCTATCTGTAGCTTGTCATGGTAATGAGATATGGGAATCAAGAAGAGAATATTGATTACGTTTTCAAGATGGTGATTATTGGGGGCTCTGTTGTGGGAAAATCACAACGGCTGTTCAGATTCTCCAAGGATGAATTTGGATTGGAATCTCAAGCTACAGTAGGCGTAGAGTTTCAGACCAGACCAATCTCGGTGTTTGGGGATTTGGGTCTTCAACAACTGTTGATTTACTGTGTGAAAATGAAGTGGGTATAATCAATAATGGCTCTTTTCTAAGAAAAATAAATAGTTGTAGTGGTACTGCTGAATGAAGTGAAGGAAGGTTAGATGGATCGATCCATGGAAGGACTTTTGTGAAACAAGAGCTTTGGCAAAGTTTTAGTCTTGAAGAGCTTGGATTCGATCGCTGTTTATAGCTTGTCATGGTAATGAGATATGGGCATCAAGAGAGAAGATTGATTATGTTTTCAAGATGGTGATTATTGGGGTCTCTGGTGTGGGAAAATTACAGTGGCTGTCCAAATTCTCCAAGGATGAATTTGGCTTGGAATCTAGAGCTATAGTAGGCGTAGAGTTTCATACCAGACCAATATTCATTGAGAACAAGATGGTCATGGCTCAGATTTGGGATACTGCTGGCCAAGAAAGGTGGTATACAAACTTGTTATATTAGTATCCCCTTATCAGTTTGTTTTTTGAAACCCTTTGCTTCCCTGCCATGGTCATCTCTCTTCCTCTGTAATATCCTCAAATTAGTTGGGATATTAATTTTGATTAATTACGGCAAATCTTAATGTTGGGCAGAAATAAAGGGGTGAGGGGACCCATGAATAAAACATTAGAATAAAAACACTTTCCTAAAGTCACTGGGCAGAGTAATTAAAAGATGATGTGGGGCCCATGAGGCCAAGTGACAACATAGGAGAGGAGGCACTTAGGACAACACAGTGGCAGCGTGGGGCCATGCAGCGCAGTGGTAGTGTGGCACAGAGGGACAACGCAACATAGGTGGGCCCAAGGGAGTTAGGGGTTCACATGTATAAAAGGAGAGGAAGGCAAACCTTTCTCGGGCATTCTTGCATCTTATGATTTTTATGTCTGTCAAGACTAGAGCATGCTCAAGCTGTTTAGTTGGGTCTGCAGTGCTGTTCAACACATTGGGTGTCTCCGAGCGGAGATCCCAACCTCAACCTCGGGGGACTTCGAGTGCCTGCTCGGGTGAGGAGTTCTATCCATCGTTTTGTAGGAGGGAGCCATAGCATCTTCAACCAGGATCACACAGTTGCTTCGACAACGCAGTCCCTTAGAGGGATTATGCAGTTTGTGGTAGAGGTTGTTCTAGGAGTGAGGAGATATCAGGGATTTCAGCGCGAGGATAGTGTGGAGGGTCCAACCCTTGTTAAAATTGGACAACTAGGTCCAAACTCCGGGTTGTGCTGCTGAGATGACGATCCCAATAATTTTATTGGATTCCTCTTTCGAAGAGGTGTAAGATTGATCTAAAGATCATCTTGATCAGATGAGCAGAACATATACTTTGAATTTATTCCACTTATGTGCTAGGTCGACCTAGAATAAAATATAGAGTTAAATGTCTTAAAGGACGCGTCACACACCTCCAAAGATTCCTATATATTGGAGAGACTTGGAGTTCATTTGACACACATTGTTGTGGAGGAATTCTCTCTCTCTGGATAGCGTTGGAGCTGTGATATATATGGATTGTTCTTTGTTTGGGTTGTTCTGGGTTATGTGTGACACACTTGACTGAATGACCTATTGGAGACTTTGCTGGTAGAAGCATCCTGCTGATCGCTGTAACGCCACCATTTATTATCTCTGTTTTGGCTTGTCTTCTATCGATCTATTAGTATGTTCTATATGCTTAAGTATTGTGCCCTAATCTGAAATGGCATAGAACATATTCAAAAATTAACATGGTATCAGAGCTGGGAGAAGACAAAGCCCATCTAGTTGAGAATCTAGGGTAGCGAGTTAAGAGACCTCTATCTAAGGTCTGTTGGGGCTGGAAGAAGGTCTAATCTTCAGCGTGGAAGTAGAAACACCTTCAGCGTAGACGAAGGAGCCTTGTGACAGCGTGGGCATGTTTTTTTTTGACATCATTTGTTTTAAAATTAGCGTGCATTTCTTTTTGCTCGGAATGGGTGGTGTAAATATCGGGCAAAGACGCCTGTGGAACCCACCTGAACGTGCTCGGTGCAGTGTTACAAAGCCAGTGTCTGCCCCGGTTCAGAAGTTTTGATCTCGTGTATTGGGGTGCAGAGTCGTGATTATTGGAATTGGTGAAGGCGGATGACACCATCATCGAATTTGCGGATACAATGGTATAGAGAGAAGATGGATTCATAGCATTCGCGCCACACACTTGAGTAACCTAGAGCTATCACCATCTGACTATCGCTTGTAGCTGTCTTCTAACCACGTCGTAGTTTTTAGGACGATACCACCACCGTGCCTTCCTTTTTTTAAGCCTGCGTCAATTTTGTTGGGGTAGGGGCATTTCGATTACGGTATTATTCGACAGTGTGAAAACCACACACAAGAATTGAAACCGGAAAACAACATGGGCATTGGTGTGAATTTCGGAAAGGTCGCACAGACGGTGACCCGCTGCACGAGCAGCTGGGCGATAGAGCAGACTGTTATCCGTCTTGGTTTAAGCCGATCATCTGCGTGCAAAAGCGAAGGGTCACAACTACATTCAGACATATATACACTCTGTATACTTCGTGATTTACAATTTAAAATAACCCGTGGTGCAACAACTTGCTTGTTGCTTTTAACGTAAATGTAATTGGCGCAGACACAGAATGTAGCGGGTACTTCAGAAAATTAAGGAGAGCATTCTTGGTGTGTCCGATGTTTAATTTACATATACAGTGGAGAGGGGGATTTAGTTCCAGAATGATTGATCTAGATGCGTGCCTTCATTGTTGATATCGATGTCATTATTTGTATTCGCAATTGATTGCAAGACTGATAGATTTACCTGCCCAACTGAACGTATGCGCAAGAATTCAACATCCACTGCTGATTTGAATCAATCTGGGACTTGAGAGTGCCAAGACCACTTAGTACATCATGTCTTTTGAGACCCTGCGAAATAGCCTTCTTTTAAAACTTAGCCAAATATGCAATATTGCAATATTCGTCAAACATGCCAGCCATCCTCGCTCAAAAAAAATAAAAAAAATTCCAATCCATAAGAGATCCCTGACGATGAAATCTGTTTTACCAGTTCATGCGGTCACTTTGTCCATTTGGTTGAGCATCTGCTGGTTAAGCATATTCGTTTTGGATAGAAAGAATTTCGTATTTGTCCCATAGTACCATAGGCTATCTTTAGCCTCGCCAAAATAATCTCAAGCAGGAAAAATAGATGCATTTGAAATATGGTTGTAGTTATCGAAACATGAGAGCAAGGTTCTTTTGACTAGGTTCACAGCGAATAAAGAAGACAAACTGATAGAACATTGCATATACGGAGTCCACGAGAGGTCACGACGTTCGTTACAGGCCCTGTAGTAGCAATTTCAAGTAATCAGCGAATGGTAAATGTATTGGAGGATATGCTACATTTACTGCAACCCTCTTGGTACAACTTAAGGCATTTGTGGCGAAGCTGTTGCAGGGTTATTCATCTCGCTATGTTGTTCGCTTAGTTATTGGACAATGTATTTACTGCAAATCTACTCAGAAAATTTAGAAATAATGCATGGCATATCATAGTTCCAGGTGAATTATGCAAAGGCAGACTTGAATTGATATTTGAGCATTAAGTACAGTGATTTGGAAATCTACTGTATAAAGGCAGATGTATTGAAGTTGAAGTGTGCAAAGATTTTTTTTGGAGAAGTAGAACTTTTGCGAGCAGCTGGGTATGCTGCAACACTAATCTCAGAATCAAGACCTTGATCACAACCTTGTATTTTTCAAAGCAGAGACAGAGTGCCATTTATAACAGTGAAGGAAGGAGGATCTTGTGGAAGTGAAGCCGCAATCTTCTAGGTAGCTGTTGGAGCTTTTAGGGTGGAAAAATCTGTGGGTGCCCTAACCTGAACAATGACATATGGCAGAGTATGTATTGATGACTTGAGGGGCAGTACAGTGCCTCATCTAGCAATATTATGATACTGTCACAGTTGACTAGTGACAGTGGTTGTGGACCAGCGTATACCTGAACTTAATCCATTGGCAGTGACCTTAGAAAGTGTCTTGTCCAGATTTATCCTATTGGATGATCGAGGCAGAAACATTGATGAGCAGGGGTACCATTATGACTGCGCTGGATCTGCATGGACAGACATGGAGAAGGGTATAAAATCTGTATGATTGGTTCCTAGATCTATGAAATTCAGGAGAAAAATCACAGCACTGAGATCTGAAGTCTTGGGCAGATCTGTAAATAAGAAGCAGTGTTGGATGAGAGGTCAGATGAAGGAGATGAAGCTCTCAAGTGCAGAGAAGGAATCATGTTTGGATTCCTAGTTCTGTGGGTCGCAGTAAAGAGGGCTGGTTGAGGAAGCTACAACAGACCTCCTCAGAATAACAAGACTTCTAACAAGCTGAGGCTTGTTGATATATTCTCCTTGTTGGACAGTGACATAGATAGACACCTATGTAGCAGTAAGCATGTGACAGTAGCAGTCTCACATTGGAGCGTAATGGTAAAATGTGTTTCGGCAGCTTTCAGACACATTGTTGGAATCTTGAACCATGATCAGCAAACCCTGTTGGATGGCTTTCTCTGTGGGAGATTAAGTCACCTTTCCAAGTTGGTGTCTGGGATGACCTCATTTAAAATAGATGTCTTCTCTCTCAAGAGAAGTTGGCATTAAGAGGGAGAATACAACTGTATATGCTCCTGAGCAGATACCATTGCTGAACGAAAGAAGATCCTCATGACTCTGGACATATGGCTTCAGAGGGGGAAATTCCGAAGGAAAACTAAGAAGCCATATAAATATCAGGGGTATCTAGCCGCCATGAGTTCAATATGAGCCTAGATCATTTGGAGAAGTTGTAAAGTATCTAAATCTGCAAGGATACAAGGGTGATGTAAGGGATATGGTTCCTAGACCACAGATCAAAGATGTTGTCACCTCGATACAAAATCAAGCATGGATCTGATGGAAGTGCTGAAAAGTTCAAGGCAAGATTCGATGACACTCTTGCACCTGTGGCCCGATATACCACCATTCGATCAATCATAGCCTTTGCTACTACGCAAGGATGGAGTCTTCATCAGATGGATGAAAAGATTGCATTTCTGCATGATGCGATAAAGGAAGAGGTGTATGTTGAGCAACCTCTAGGGTTCGAAGTCCAGGTTAGGGACACCCATATCTGCAGGTTGAAGAAAGCTCTCTATGGGTTGAAGCAAGTACCCAGAGCTTGGTACGAAAGGATAGATAGCTACCTAATGACGCTGGGCTTCACTCGTAGTAACGCTGATATGAATCTTTACTTCAAGGTTGATAGAGAGAAGCCTCTCATTCTGGTGTTGTATGAGGTCGACCTCTTCCTGATAGGTGCTGACTCTCTCATTCATCAATGCAAGAGGGAGCTCGCTGCTGAGTTTGAGATAAAGGACCTAGGACTGATGCACTATTTCCTAGGCCTGGAGGTCTGGCAGATACAGATTTGGTAAACATTGTGAAACTTCTGGAAAGATTTGGTATGGTGGACTGCAAGTCCATGTCAAGACCAATGGAACTCAACTTCAAGAAGTTGAGTGGCAGCGCTGCTGGGCCCATATTGTCAAATCCTACTGAGTATCGTCAACTCGTAGAGGCCCTACGCCCAAAGTGAACACCGTTCAGATATATAAGCTGCAGCGGAACACTGAGTCAATTGTGCATAGTTGAGCCCTCATCACTTTCGACCGGGTTGTTTTCCAAGATTCTTTCCGAGCACGATAAACCATGGGCCGAGATACACCACCGGAGCAAGGACACTCCTTGGAGAGCACTGGGGCTGCCGATTGGGGTCGGCAACAGCGGCGGGATCGAAGACACATCAGATGTCAAGCCACACCTGGTTCGTCACCTCATGGATGAGCAGAAGTGTGCTTTCGTGGCTTTGAGCACCGCGGAGGCCGAATACATTGCAGCAAGTATGAAGCCCGTTGTGGCGGGGCCTGTTGCGAAATCTCTTCGAGAGTCATCGAGTACGGCTATATACCACAAGGATACGCTCGTGATAATCGCAGGGATTCGCTTGACCAAGAATCCTGTGTTCCACGACCGATCCAAGCATATTGATATCAGGTACCATTTCATCCGGGATATGGTACAGCGAGGCGCCGTAAGGCTTGATCATATAGGAATTGATGAGAAAGTCGTGGATATTCTCACAAAGCCCTTGGCGACAGTCAAGTTCCTAACCTTCCGTGAGAGACTTGGTATCGTGGAACGACCCTATGATGGGGGTCCTGTTGGACGATGAGCTCGAGGAGCTCTGGGGGGCTTTGGGGACAGCTTCTCGGAGCTATGAGCAACCACAAGGCTAGGCTTGCCAAACCTTGTTGGTGTGCATGGACCCCATCGTTGTGATTATTGAGTTGGTTCACCTCTCATTATCTGTGCCCTGTATGCATCCTACCCATTGAGTTCAGAGCTCATGGGAAGCACCTCTCATTCATTTGGCCAATGAGGTGGGAAAAGCTAGAGACTAGTAGCAAAGACTGATGGACGCATCAGAGATTTCCGTACTCTCTATCTAGGATGACACGGTCCAACCACTTGATTTGGGATCAAGTCTTGTGAGGTCTCGGACCTCCGCCTGACTTCGGGTTGGTTGGAGACTTTTTGTGAGTCCGATAGAGGTTGTGACCTCTGGGCTGAATCTGTCAGCCGGGAATGATGTCTTTGTGACTGACCCATTTCTGTTCTGAAATAAAGAGGCTAGCAAAACAAGTTACGGCGGGATGACGCACGATGTTTGGATTGCACTTGTGGACAGAGTTCTCCCTAGTTGAGAGGGAGTGTTAAAATTGGACAACTAGGTCCAAACTTCGGGTTGTGCTGTTCAGATGACGATCCCAATAATTTTATTGGATTCCTCTTTCGGAGAGGTGTAAGATTGATCTAAAGATCATCTTGATCGGATGAGCAGAACATATACTTTGAATTTATTTCACTTATGTGCTAGGTCGGCCTAGAATAAAATATAGATTTAAATGTCTTAAAGGACACATCACACACCCCCAAAGATTCCGATATATTGGAGAGACTTGGAGTTCATTTGACACACATTGTTGTGGAGGAATTCTCTCTCTCTGGATAGCGTTGGAGCTGTGATATATATGGATTGTTCTTTGTTTGGGTTGTTCTGGGTTATGTGTGACACGCTTGACTGAATGAACTATTGGAGACTTTGCTGGTAGAAGCATCCTGCTGATCGCTGTAACGCCACCATTTATTATCTCTGTTTTGGCTTGTCTTCTATCGATCTATTAGTATGTTCTATCTGCTTCAGTATTGTGCCCTAATCTGAAATGGCATAGAACATATTCAGAAATTAACAACCCCTCACTGATCATCATTTTGGTACAGGAGGAGGCCATCATTTATAGAGTTATCATTCAGGGCCAACATATTCACTGGGAGAGCGTTATTTCCTAAGGGAGGTCAAATTTCGAGGTCATCCATTCTGGGATTCCTTTATGGGATTTTTTGGGTTATTGGAGGAGAGCTCATTCCCAGAGTTTCACAATTTTTTGAGCAGGGGAACAATCCCAAACAACCATTCCATCTCAATAGTAGCAACAATCCGGCAACAAAAAGAACAACATTTTGAGATTACGCAATGCTTGACAGAGCAACCATTCCTTGAGCTTTTCTGAGAGTATTTCCAGCTTGCCTTGTGCAAGTCAAGCTGCCATCATTTCGATCACCTTTGTACTCATTGTTATCTTCCAGTTGTATAATAAAATGGCTCAACGTTTCTCCATATTGACATTATTTGTATGATGTCTCTCTAATTGTTGTAGTTGCTTGTTTATGTCGCTGTGTATTACTGTTTATTTCTATTCGGAATATCACTGTGATATCAGAGCATGATCTTTGGCTCAGCTTGTGGACATTATTGACAACATATGAAAAACAGATAGTAGAGATCTACTATAATGGAGGGATTAAGTTTTGCCTCATATTTCTTTAGAGCTATGAAGGATCTCTCCAAAGAGATAAATGAAATAAGAAGAGAAAGGCAAAGAGAAACCTCAAGAAGGTTTTTGAATGAAGGTGGTCCTAGTGCTTCTTATTGGCAGTAAAGAAGACTAGAGAATCATAGATCTCCACAAAAACCTACTATGCCCACTTTCTTTGAAGGTGGTGATTGGTATAGAGATGAAGAAAGGAGAAACATGGACCCTGAAACTCATGAGACTCTCAGTTTATACCTTGAAGAGTACGAAGCACAATCTAGAGCATTCAAGGAGAATCTAACTCTTCAACAATTCTTCAAACTCAAAGAAGAAATAAGATCCGATAGCAGCGATTGAAGAAAGAGGCACAACAGATTCTATTTGCCTACATTTGATGGATCTTCCATGAGCATTGTAAAGGCTTGGAGGAAGGAGTTAGAGGCATTTTTCAGGCTACATCCTTTAGTTGAAAAAGAGGCTGTCTAGATTGCATCACTTCATCTTCAAGGTGAAGCCAATGATTGGTGGTTTGGTCACATGGAGCATGCAAAGGTGACTAAATATTTAGTTTTATTTCATAAGTTGAGAAATAAGTTTGATGTGAGAAAACCAGAGATGTGTCACAAAGAGACATTTCTTGAGAAGTCAAAGGAGGATGTCATTCTTGTTACTCTGGACAAAGAGTCACTACATTCACCACCAGTGGAAGAAGTGCTTGTATCCGGAGGAAAGACACTTGCATCTTTGCAAGATAGTCTTAAGCTCTTGACACATAGAGTCCCATGCATGATTCAAGAGATACATGAGGAAGAGGAGGTAGATTCCAACACTGGTACATTGATAGAAGATCAACCATCACTCTTACCAGCAGTTGGAGAGATCATTGTACTGGAAGAAGAAACTCTTGTGATCTTGCAAGATGTTTTTGAATATCAGTTAATCCAAGGTATGCATCCATATTCATCTCATATTGTTTTAGTACCTCTTATTGAAACCTATGGGGACAGGCCATCAGGGCTAATGCATGACCTAGGGTTAGAACAACACGCTGATTTGGGGCAACATCATATCACTGTGCAGAGGACCCTTGATCTAATCAAGGAATGAAGAACCATCCTATTTTGTCATAGATGGGCTACATTCAACCCTTTGAGTTGAAGTGTAGAGTTTCAGAAGATGGGATGAGTATGATCCTATTTACAATGGCTAGCTATGAGTTCAGCGTTGTGCCTTGCTTTGAGACAACACATGTTTCATCTTGAAGATCTACAACGCTGTTAATGAGCAGCAGTGAGAAGTAGATGACCCATTCCTTATTGGAGCAATCAAATGGAAACGTTACTCATGAAGCAATGGAGAAGAAGATGATAAATGGTAGACATCTTGAGATGGGCAATCTTTTACCCTTTCAAGATGACTCTTTCTCAGTGAGCATCTCACAGATCAAAGAGAAACTTTTACCTACAACAGATCCAAAACCAATAAGGTTTTGGAAGGGCCATTGATGAGAAGAAGATCTCATGGAGAGGTCTCATTGGAGGTGCACTTCAACATATCATGGAGTGCGAAGTTCTTCATTAGTTTGAGGTGCATGGGTTGATTACATTGGAGAAGAACACCTTAAACTGCGAGATCTTGCAGAAGGTAGGAGAAGATGAGGAGGAGGGCCAACATCAAGTGATTTGAAACATACGCACACAATTTTTTCAGGAGGTTTATGCACAGAAGCAGGAGGATGATTTGTGCAGTGAGAGCAGGGAAAAATCAGCGCACTCACATATAAAATCTGTGTTAGGCCTTGATGTTTCATTACATGGAGACATTCCACCAGGGAGACCCTTTGATTGGAAGATGAAAAGAGAGTTCTCTCAACATGGTGCATCATTGATATATTTGGCTAATGAAGGTGCCTTGGGAGGAGCTAGCACAACGCAAAGAACCTTTGATAGGTTCAAAGGAAGGATGAACAATTTTCTGATTTGGACATCGCCATCTCCCACTCAGCTATTTGCGCTGAAAGATGATGATGATTCAGAAATCTGTGATAGCACACACATGGTGTCAAAGGCCTACTCCATAGCTTTAGAGCAGCAAATGATACTTCCACACATGAGGAAGTTTTTTGAATATGACTAGAGGTTATTAACACTCTTGCATGCATTGGCCAAACTATGGAAGTTTTGGATGGGCAATACCTTTCAAGAGGAGGTTGATCTCCATGTACTTCAATCTTGTCTTGCGTAAGATCAGCTGCAAGGGAAGCAAAAAAAGTGGGGTAGCCATACTCCAACATGTGGCTTTGGCATTGAGCATGTCAAAGAGGAGAGCTATGATGTGATAGGTGCTTCATTTCAGACTTCAACAATGTTGTCATTGTTGGGGAGCATAGACCCATATTGGGAGTCCCAACTATGGGTGGAATATTCCAAGGACCTCTTCACATGTAAGGTTCTTGATGGGCAAGTGATAGATGGGAGGTATAGAGTGGTTGATAGTCATTTATTTCCATGATCAAATCTACTTGACTAGAGACTCCAAGCTCAAGGAGGAGATTCTACATGCAACATATAAGGCACTCTTTTCAGGACATGTAGACTTCGTTGAGTCTTATCACACCATCATGGAAGGATTCTATTGGGAGAATCTCAAAGAAGATATGCACCAACATGTCAAGAGATATGTAGCTTGTTTGATGTATGAGGAGGAAAGCAACGACCTTGCAAGGTTGTTACAACCACTTTCCCTTTTAATGGAGAGATGGGAAGGCTCATCTATGGACCTCTTCACCAAACAATATATGGAAAGGATTGTGTCTTGATGCTTATTGATCAACTAACCATGTATGATCATTCCCTTGCCATATATTTGTAGCACATTGCTCCACAAGAGAGCAAGCCTCTCTTTGGATCTCATGGTCCTTTTGGGACAACATGCAGTGATGGGATTTACCACTTCCTAGAGGACTTTGGGCAAGAATTGTTTTGCTTGGCTCATATTCAATTAATAACTAATGTCCTTTTACTATTTTCAAAATTTTGAGAAGCTTATGGCAACAAACAAGTTGTTGGATGGCCACTTATCATATCATTTTTTGAGACAACGAGAAGTCGAACATCGCTGGTCTCACTTGAGGGACTATTGTCACCATCCAGTGTGTCATGTGACACTTAGTCCATGTTTCTTTTGGAGCCTATATGGTGATGACACTCTATTCACTATATGTGGGATGGATTGGGCAAGAGATATTCCTAAAACTAAGGAGTGGGATCATGAGATTCCAAGTACCTTTTGGCTTCATGATGACTATATATTATTGCAACCCAAGATCAATAGCTCCAAATTTATCATAAATGGAGAGAGAGACAGCGTGAGTTGAACAATTTTATCTCTCATTTTTAGCCATGTAGCCCCAACACATTGCAGAAGCAGGGAATTGGTGATTCTGAGCTACCAATGATGGCTCACTTTGTTTGGATGATAGCATGGAGATTGGAGTTTCTCATTGGGGTTGAGGCACCCAACATTTACCATCTCTCATGCCTTGAGGAGGCCAGTGGGCAGCATATAACTTTTTGCATATGTCTCTCACTTCTTCATAATGAAAGCTATTTGGTTTATCTACCAAAGGCTAACTCGTATACTACATGGGGAGATCATGTAGATCTTCCATTGGGCTTTAACGAGTCACTGATGGAGTGGGGGACTTCATTAGCATGGCAAGATGGTGAGTGGAGCCGGAGGAGCTTCATGTTGGACATGACGGCTTGGGATCCTGGCATTGAGAGATCCCTTCATATCAGGGCAATGCAGAGGACATGGAAGATTCAGTGGCGCATTTGGGACCCATGCACATTTTGTAGTGATAGTGGGGAGCGTCGGCCATAGAAGAGGCTTGTTCAGGCATTGCTTGAGGACAAGCAATTTTCGGCGAGGAGGACTGTAATATCCCCAAATTAGCAGTTATCTAATTGGGATATTAATTTTGATTAATTTCGGCAAATCCTAATGTTGGGTGGAAATAAAGGGGTGAGGGGACCCATGAATAAAACATTAGAATGAAAACACTTTCCTAAAGTCACTAGGCAGACTAATTAAAATATGATGTGGGGCCCATGAGGCCAAATGACAACGCAGGAGAGGAGGCACTTAGGACAACGCAGTGGCAGCGTGGGGCCAGGCAGCGCACTAGCAGCGTGCCATAGAGGGACAACGCAACATAGGTGGGCCCAAGGGAGTTAAGGGTTCACATGCATAAAATGAGAGGAAGGCAACCTTTCTCGGGCATTCTTGCATCTTATGATTTTTCTGTCTGTCAAGACTAGAGCATGCTCAAGTTGTTTAGCTGGGTCTGCGGTGCTGTTCAACGCACTGGGTGTCTCTGAGCGGAGATCCCAACCTCAGGCCCAGGGGACTTTGAGTGCTTGCTCAGGTGAGGAGTTCTATCCATCGTTTTGCAGGAGGGAGCCATAGCATCTTCAACCAAGATCACACAATTGCTTGAACAACGCAGTCCCTTGAAGGGATTACACAGTTTGTGGTAGAGGCAGTTCCAGGAGTGAGGAGATATCAGGGATTTCAGCCCGAGGATAGTGTGGAGGGTCCAACCCTTAATTGATCATAATTTTGGTATAGGAGGAGGCCACCATTTACAGAATTATCATTCAGGGCCAACGTATTCACTGGGAGAGAATTATTTCCTAAGGGAGGTCATATTATGGGGTCAGTGATTCTGGGATTCCTTTCTAGGATTTTCTGGGTTATTGGAGGAGAGCTTATTCCTAGAGTTTCACAATTTTATGAGTAGGGAAACAACCCAAAAGAGCCATTCCATCTCAGCAATAGCAGTAGTCCGGCAGCAACAGTAGCAACATTTGGAGATTACACAGTCCTTGACAGAGCAACCATTCCTTGAGATTTTTTGAGAGTATTTCCAACTTGCCTTGTGAAAGCCAAGGTGCCATCATTCTGATCACCTTTGTACTCATTGTTATCTTCCGGTTATAAAATAAAATGGCTCAACGTTTCTCCATATTAGCATTATTTGTATGCTGTCTCTCTAATTATTGTAGTTGCTTGTTTATGTTGCTGTGTATTACTATTTGTTTCTATTCAGAATATTACATCCTCCTCCTGCAACAATCTCTTCCTCTAATATCTGCTACAGAGGACTTAGAGGCTTACTATGAAACGCTACAACATATGATTTTCATTGGCTTCCTGAAGTGGATATGAAAACCCTGAAAATGCTTTGGTGATATACATAATAAACCGATAACTTCCAAAAAAGAGATTTGGTCGATCCAACTGACATACTATACATGCTTTGATTATGACAGAGACAGAGAAATGGTTCTTGTCAATTTATCTAGAGTGACTTATTCCTCGAATGAGAAAAGTTTCTAAAACATGATATTTTTGTCGTCTTGTGTTTCTTTAATACATTTTGGCTAAATTTTGCGGTACATGTCTTTGTGCACTGAACTTGTATAAATAGTAGGTATCTGGTATTTTTATGCATCGAGTTATAACCATATTTTCACCAAAGTTGCTTCTCTAATAAGCTGCAAAACATTTACATTAAACTCGACCATGCAACCAAAGAGGAACGACAACAATGTCAATATATTTAGACCAATGCAAAATTTATGTCTGTAAAAGAAATTTGTTTTAGAGGGGAAATGAACGAAACAAGAGTAAAAAAATTAAATTTGTGAAAAGGTATTTGTGCTTGGTGTTTTATGGCTTTCTTCAACTTCCTTTTATTTTTTGAAGATCGACAATTGCATACTAGAGAGGTGAGCTTGACAAAATTAAGGGTTTTATCACAAATTTTGCTAGTACGTTATGATAATGGAGAAAAGTTAGCTCAGTGGTTCAACTGTTGGAACGATCAATGAAAACTTGCAGATGGTTATGGCCCATGTGTAATTGTTTGGATTTCCATCATATATTGTAGGATGAAGCTGGTATAAATGTGCACATATGCACACATTTTATATACTAATGCACATATAGTAGTTAAGCTCTGAATTTGATTTGGACAATAGATATCTCTATATGGATAATGGAAATTGTAGGATTTTGTTAATACATACTTGGTTATGTTCTTAATGGGATATGGACAAATTTTAAGCAATATGGAACTGTTCTTTTCACAAGTAAATCAACACCCTTATATTACAGGTAGCAAAAAAATGATTAGACACATGGTAGAGAGATTCAGGGAATTCGTTTCAACCTAAAACCTTTGTTGTGGCATGCCAAACTCTCCGCTTTGAGCATTTTCAAAAATAAAATATAAAATTGTTTAGAATATGATCTGGCCTCTGGTCTCTATAGCTAAACATAAAACTACGAAAGTAAATCATGGCATATCTTGGCATGTGGCCATTACATTCTTTCAGAGACAAAGAGGGATAATCTTCAAAAGAAATTTGTCCATGGCCTCTAAAAATTCTAAAATAAAACATAAATAGATGTGATCACATAGATAGAGTTGAACCCAGGCACCAAACCTTAGGTTTCAATTTTTTTCATCATGAGCCTCGAATTTCCAATATCCCATTATTCTTTTTCAGAATTGAAACTGATATGTTTTGCAATCTCGGTGTGGGGATATGGGTCCTCAATAAACTACTGATTTACCGTGTGAAAAAGAAGTGGGTCTAAGCAATACCGACTCTTTAAAAAAAAATAGTTGTAGTGGAAAGTGTACTGCTGAAAGAAGTGAAGGAAGGTTAGATGGATCAATCCATGGAAGGACCTCTGTGAAACAAGAGCTTTGGCATAGTTTCGGTGTTGAAGAGCTTGGATTCGATAGTTTTCCGTAGCTTGTCATGGTAATGAGATATGGGCATCAAGAAGAGAAGAATGATTAAGGTAATGAGATATGGGCATCAAGAAGAGAAGATTGATTACGTTTTCAAGATGGTGATTATTGGGGACTCTGCTGTGGGAAAATCACCGCTGCTGTCTAGATTCTCCAAGAATGATTTTGGCTTGGAATCTTGAGCTAACAATAGGCATAGAGTTTCAGACCAGACCAATCTCGGTGTTTGCGGATCTGGGTCGTCAGCGAACGGTTGATTTACTGTGTGAAAAGGAAGTGGGTATAATCAATACTCTCTCTCTCTCTCTTTTTTAAATAGTTGTAGTGGCAAGTGTATTGCTGAATGAAGTGAAGGAAGGTTAGATGGATCGATCCATGGAAGGACTTCTGTGAAACAAGAGCTCTGGCATAGTTTTAGTGTTGAAGAGATGGATTCGATAGCTGTCTATAGCTCTTCATGGTAATGAGATATGGGCATCGAGAAGAGAAGATTGATTACGTTTTCAAGATGGTGATTATTGAGAAGATTGATTATGTTTTCAAGATGGTGATTATTGCGAACTCTGCTGTGAGAAAATCATAACGGCTGTCCACATTCCCTAAGGATTAATTTGGCTTGGAATCTCGAGATGGTGATTATTGCAGACTCTACTGTGATAAAATCATAGCGGTTGTCCAGATTCCTCAAGGATTAATTAGGCTTGGAATCTCGAGCTACAGTAGGTGTAGAGTTTCAGAGTAGACCAATATTCATTGAGAACAAGATGGTCAGGGCTCAGATCTGGGATATTGCAGGCCAAGAAAGGTGATATGCAAACTTGTTATATTGGTATCCCCTTACCAGTTCTTTGTTTCTTGAAACCCTCTGCCATGGTCATCTCTCCTCCTCCTGCTGTAACAATCTCTTCCTCTGATATCTGCCACAGAGGACGTAGAGGCTTACTATGAAATGATACAGTTTTACTGCGAGAGTTTGGGGTTTAACAAAGGTTTGGTGCACGTGGGTTGGTAATAAAAACATGTGTAGAATGTAGTGTTTTTATTTATACTCCAAGTCTGGTCCCTTGGATACTAATATAATATGCGTTTAGTTTTCATGAGAAAATGACCTTGCCTCCATAGAAAAAAGAAGACCAAAAAATCTTGGTTGTTGAAGTCCTAAAGGCCTTAGAACCTTAATATTATAACTTACTAACTAACCAAGTCAAATAATGACTAGTTTTTAATGGCTAGGTTTTAACAGCTAGTTTTTAATGGCCAATTTATCAGCAATCATTGGGCAATGACGCATCCTTACTATTTATTCAATGAGATCGGTTCTCTTCTTCACCTTGTCTTTCACCTTGTCTTGAGGATGAACCACATTAGATAGTTCGAAACATCGACCAAATCTTAATGATGTGATTAATCCGAAAGATATTTATCTGCCTTAGAATCTGTTCTTGAGATAAAGCAATATTTGGCTGTGAGGGTTAGTTTGAGAGCCAGAATGAAGCCACATGAACTTGTTTATGAAAAATTGAGCAAATCCAGGGATTAGTTTTTCATGATTGAAACCATTGTTAATGAGTTCAGAATTTTTAATACAATCCTTTCTCCAACTAAGGCTTGAAATGTTTTGCGTAAACCTTATGCCGTCGTTTTTGGTATCCATATCTGGAAATTATTGAATTTTAGTAAACAATGTATCACTTGGACCCTGTGAGTAGCCCTGGTAAAATATATGGTTTATATTACTTGATGTCGTTAGTTGATGTGACAGAGAAACTAACGCCTTTGTAAAAGCTAGATAAAAGAAGAAAATAAATTTGTTTTCTGGATGAGTTAACAAAACTATGAAAGGCATCAATTTGATTCCATTTTCTGTTGTGAAGATATGTTTTCAACATAGTGAATTGTAAATTACTAAATCTTAAATATTTTGGTTTGCTCAAATTTGTTCCTTATGTTTACATTTATTTGGTTGATATATATATTTTCCTCATTTCGGGGACACTCAAATCTGTTTCTTATGTTTACATTTATTTGGTTGATATATATATTTTCCTCATTTTGGGAACAATTCATATGTTTATATTTATTTGGTTGATATATATATATTTTCTTCATTTCGGGGACAATTAAACAAATCTATGACAAAGCAAAACTGATTTATCTCTATTTGATGATGTAAGAATTGGGGTTGTTGGTTTAATTTATTGAAGAATCCTTTTGCTGAATATATTTAGTTTATAGTAATTTGTAAATTATGAATGGAAGCTGATACCATTCTCGTATTTCATCTTTGCATCACTTCGAATGTTACTTTAAACAATTGTAAATGGTTTTTGGTTGCTTATTCAAGTGTCTTGAACAATTGTGTGTATCCATTGAATTTTGTTTGCTTCCTTGGAAAAGTTAAGATGTAGATTTGGTAGGGAAATTGATTTAATTCAAATAAAAATGATTGTCAATGTTATGGGAACCACCTTAAAAATAACCCCTAAAAAGCTGTTAATTTTAGATATTACTAGTTACAAAATATATTAGTTTCAAGGTATATCCATAGACATAAGAGTTGCATGAAGATCCTCTTTGTATTAAAGTTCTAGACATGAATATATATGGCCTTGAACATGACCCCAAGCAGTTAGGAGTTTTCATGCTTTGATGCATATTAATTTGAATTTTGACATAGAATGTTTGGTGATCTTTGAACATTGTGAATTCTCCATATTAGAAGTGTGAATTGAAAGCTGATTCCTCAAGAGCGAGAGTTGTGCATATCTTTTATTGAGGAAATGCAATAGCAAGAAATTATGTGGTTTATCATATCTCTTTACAACAAACCTTTGATCAGTTAAGTTTGATAGTAGTATATAGGTAATTGTATTATGGTTGAAACTTTGTCCAAACAAAAAGTTTTTTTGTAGATAAACATGGACACAGAGAAATCCATGCTCCACTATTTCTCATTTTCAAATCTCTTTGCAACAAACCTTGATCATTTATGTTTAAAAGTTGTATATACGTAATTATATTATGGTTGAGTCATACCCAACAAGCATTTGTAAATAAGCATGACCACAAAACAAGTCTGTGTCTACTATTTCTTCTTTTTGAATATGAAACGCTAAACATTGAAAATTGCAGAGATGTTTGCTTTATAATAAGGTTCAGGTTTTATAAATTTTTTAAAATTTCAAGATAAAATTTACTTGAATTGAAATAAACATAAATTTAAGATTTACTAAGATATAGTTATCTATTAAGTTTGATATGCCCATATTGGCTAATTTTGTTGGGAATCAAACACAAGTAGGTGTTGGGCAATCACCAGCGCTTATTACAGAGGAGCTCTAGGGTCACTGATAGTGTACGATATCTCCAAATGGTACTCGTTTAAGCACGTACCTCGGTGGACTGAAGAGCTGAGAATGCATGCATACAACAACATTGTGATCATGCTTGTTGGCAACAAATCTGATTTAGGGAACTTGAGGGAAGTCCCAACATAGGATGCTAAACAATATGTAGAGAAGGAGGGCTTGTGTTTTCTTGAGAATTCTGTTCTTGATGCCACCAATGTTGACAATGCATTTCTCACTGCCCTCTGTGAGGTTTACAAGGTGGTGAGTAAAAAGGTCTTCACTGCAAGCCAGGATGATGGGCCTGGGCTCAGGTCCATTATGTCAGGAAGAAGACTGGCTTTAACTCCATATGATGATAATAAGGTTAATAGGGCAAGATGTTGTTATTCATAGTGCTAGTCATTTTCATAATTGGGCCTATGGCCATTCAAATTCCAGAGGAAAGGCCGACATTGGATGTATCTGAGGCATAAAATATCATGACAGATCTGTGATACATATGAGGATTACAAGATCAAGGGTTTTGACATATTTGTGCTAGACTTAATTGATCCATGGCCTATAATGTTCACCTTCTTGTAAAGGCATGTCTTTTTTTGTTTTTAATTAACTGTTCTTTCACGGTAAAACTGATAAATACGTCATACCAAATCTACTTTTCTGTTAAATTTAAATTAAAAATTGAATACAAAAGTCGAAAGGAAAAAGAACAGAAGTAATAATTCTTATAAATGAGTAGGAGTTGGGAGTTGATTTATGCAAATGCAATTGCTCTTTATTGTTTTTAGTAATATGTACAATTTATTTACTGCATATTTAAATTTAGATTTCAAAAACTTGGGAAGTTAAGTATCGTTTATCTTGGTCTTCAACTTGTTTGAGGTTTGGCCATTGAGCAGAATTCCATACTTAATGAAGGTCCTCTCATTTAAATGGTCAAATTTTCTTTTATATGCCTGTAAGCCTATTGTCATATATGTATATCAAACTAAGTTGTTGCAGGAGCCCTAATAAAGAGTGTATGGAGCTAGAGAGCTGGTCTTGAGAAAGAGTTAGTTCAATGATATTTCCACAGAGACCTAACTCTGCAGGTGTACAACCATCTTGTTGGTGTCCCGTGTTTTGATAGTTTGGCAAATCAAAAAACAAGGCAACATCAGAACCAATATTTAGAGTTCCAAGATCTAGTCCTCCTGTTCTCAGAGAGGGATCTCTCAAATGTTTGTTTTCAAAGGTTTATCTTGTGTGCTTTGAGTATTGGTTTTAGACTAGTTATTAAGTGCAGGTGTTTGATTGTTTGTTTGGTTGAATTGATACAGCAGAACATGAAAGGTCTAGGAAAGATATATAGAATGGGGAAACATCTGGTTCATTGGGCAATTGAGTCAAGAAAAGGTCATAACATACTCATTAATGGATATGGGATATCAGAGGGAAAATCTAACTTGGCCACAGGATCCTTTGGTTTTGGAATGAGATGGACATCAATGATTTGGAAAGAGAAGTTTAATTCTCAAACAAAGGGAATTTGAAAGCACAATTTGAACAATAAAGAGCTTTTTGATAGACAGGGCTAACCATGAATTCTACAAATCACACCTTTAAGCAAACAATGATTTCAAAACAACTTTTAAAATGAAATCTAAGATTCGAGGAACACCCTATTTCCTTAAAGATTTTATTTCAAATGACTTAGAAAACATAAAAGATTCACTGATAATTGCAGTCATAGAAGAGGGAACACCTAACACATCTATGATTACAACTACAAAGACCTTTAAGACAACTGTTTAAGCAAGGACAAAGGGCAAGATCATAACAGACCTCCTTGGCTTACTGTAAACATAAATACTTCAAAGGGAGACTTCAATAACAGTTTTTAAGTGGCAGCAGACAAGCAGGGAAAACCATAAATCATGCTGAAACCAACTATTCGAACTATCAAGGAAATAAACAAGCATGAAGACTAAAGAGAGAGATTAAAGACTCTAAAATACTTCAGCAGAAGAAAACATGAAACAGTGAAGGATGAACAGGTCTAAGGTGCTTTCAGGAGTCATTTCTTAGCCTAAAACTTTCAACCTACTGTAGTAAGAAATCATGGAACAAAATGAAAACAAGAGAAAACATTAAACAGTTTATAATACCTCACCAACAGTGAAGCTCATGGATCCAATAATAGAGCCTTCATAGTAACAAGCATGCAACAACATCATCAGGGCGTCCAAGACTTCAATTTCTTCTTCAACTTCAACAGACTATGTATTATTTCAGAGAGTTCCAATATTACAACTAGTGATCAACCAACGCCTCACTCATCTTCTTTAGACATATATATAGAAGAATGAGGAGGTGAGATCTGATAAAAGATCTCAAAAACTAATTAATACAGACTTAAATGGCTTCTTGGCCTTTGGGGGCTCAATGAAGCAACTTACATAGGTGTTTCACTGTATTAATTGATATACATTTAAGATTAAGCTCGGTGGGAGCTTTTGTTGACTTTTAAGGCTATGTTCAGGATGTAATAATTCTGCAGATGTTTTTTCATTAAGTTTGTTTGCAGAATTTACTCTCTGGTGGTTGCGAGGCGGATATCTGATCTTCATTAATAACTTCGACATCTGACTGAACACTTTGAGGCACAGGTGGCATTTTGGTAGCTGGGAGGAATCAATTTGTCTTAGATGTGGTGGTGGAGGCTTTCTGTTGATAGATCTTTATGATTTCCTTTAACTCTGTTTTTAATTTGGGAAATTAGGCTTTTGATAATTATTCGTAGCCGTAATCCCCGAATTATCTTCAATCTTCTGTTCTGCTATGTTTAATCTTTGACACTAATACTCTTTTAGTTGTGATTTAAAATCACTGTGTCTTGTTGATGTGCAGGCCGCGTAGGGCTCGTATGGCATCAATGCCTATGAAGCATTGACGAGACGTGGAGTAGAGCCTTTGTAGTCCTTTTCCCTTTGATAACCGAAAGGCCAGAGGATCGTCACCCTCGGCTTTCTTTTCCTTTATATTATGGGAAAAACCTTCGAAACCTGCAAAATAAACAAAACATTATGAAATCCTGCGTTATTGGGTAAAATGCTTTAGAAGGCACGTGGAGGGAGCGTGGCCGTTGGATGGCATCATCCAATGGTCAGGATCGATCAGAGGAATTCAAAGGGAAGGCGGAAAAGGAATATGAATTGGAGCCGTCGATCGCGCAGAGATCGACGGTCGGGAGTGGAGGCGAAAAGTCAAAGCGGAGGAATCAGGGCGATGAATGGTGGGCCGTCGATCTGCAGATCAGATTGACGGCAGAGATCTTTTAAATGCCGCGCCGTAGCCTGGTTAACTGTCGAGCTTCTTTGTCGAGCGGTCGCCGTCCGATGGGCGGCCTCAGATCGGACGGTGGACGTCAATATCGCGCCGGGTCCACGTCCGATCTTTAATGCGCGATGGACGGTGGTTTTATGAACAGTGCCCAGGCCACGCGTCAAGCAGTGTATGGAATCGCTGCGAAATGAAAAAAACCGACCTGATCTCAAAAGCGGTGCGATGGATACCGCGTGGTTTTTTGCAACGGTGAATGGATGGTGGGGACCACCGGGGTGATGGACTGTGTGCCGTCGATCTGCAGATCATATCGACGGTGGAGATTGATTGAAAATTTGAACCGGCGGAAAGTTATAATATAATAAAACCGACAAGTTTAATATAACCAAAGGTTTAAACTTTGGGCGGACATATATATAATATGGTTAGGCGCCCGTCTGCGAGGCTGTGGGTTATATAGGAAACCATATGACCGGGGGTTAAAAAGGGGGGGCTAATCGTAATTAGAGAAAGCGATAAGCGCTTAGAAGACTAGCGCTCGGTCCTGGCACCTGGGCATATGGAGGGGGGGGGGTAAAGACTTAGCCCAAGGGGGCTTAAGTCCCTAATATTAAAATGTGTTTTTTAGGCTTTTTTCAATGATTTTCAAAGGAGTTGGTGGGTTTCGATAAAGCTAAGAAAGGGTCTTAGAACCTTATTAAAGGGATTTTGATGAAGGGGAAAGGGGAAAAACATGAAAATGAGGGATTTTATGGAAAAAGAAAGCAAAGATGAGGTCAGTTTTGGAAGAAGGGAGAAAGATGAAAATGGTGCTTGCAGCAGTTTTTCTTCATGTAATGACAGCAGAATTTTTGAGTTGAAAAGGGGACAAGCAGTGACGATTATCCAAAGGATATTTATCAAAAGACTTTAAGCATCAGCAATTTTAGCAATGAAATTGTTTCTTGAAGGCTATCCAACATCATTTAGCCACCACCTGATATGACATAATTTATGGGTGGCTAACAGTGGCTTCACTTGGGGATGGTGCCTTTTTGAAGGCATCAAGAATTTCAGACTTGCATTCTCTGGCAGGCTGATCAGTGGCCTCATCCATTGGGTTGTCTTCCTTTCTATGGATGATCTTCTTTTTCTCTGAAACATATTAGCATTCATGGATTAACAATGGAAATTTATCAATACAACCTGTCTACCTACCCAATCCTACTGATCTAACATTTTTTCTTCTTTAGAGTGCACTTGGATTGGCAAACTCTTTCACAACATTTTATTCTTTTTTGAAAGCAGGAAATCTAATCTATTTCTACTTCTTATTTCTCCATGGAATCATATTAAACAGTTGAGCCCATATGATTCTCTACCTAATCTACCGTCTGTTGGGATTAAACTGTCCAACAGACTTTATTCTCTAAATTCTACAACAGAAATTTTAAAAACAGTCAAGCCAAGATTAAGCTGTTTGACTTGCTGTGATCTATGGCATAAAAACAAGCTGCACATAGACATTTATTTTGCAGAAAAATTAAAGCAAAAATGGAAGGTTTGAGATTTGAGATTTTAAAACATTTCCTTCCTCTTTTCTATAGCTCTGTTTTGACCCTTACTTGAGCTATCTTTCCTTTGCTAACTAGTTCAGATTTTTAGCTGATTAGAACCCGATTTTTACATCTTTTGACCCAGAAATTGAAACAGATTTGAGTCATTTTCTCTCTGGAAATTCAAGTTCAGATTTTGAGCATGTTTGAACCTTTAATTTCTATCCTAATCTACCTACTGATAAGCCAAGATTAAGCTGTTTGGCAAATCGAATTCACTATCCTATCATCATAAAATTTAAAACTAATTAGTCAAGATTAGACTGTTTGACTAACTAGAAGTGTTTTATTTAGGAGTGGCATTTAAGCTTGCACACTTTCAGATTTGTTTCTCTTTTTGGTATGGGGCTATACCTTTCTTGTTTTTACAATCTGCCCTCTTTTCTCTCTCCTATTGATTTTAGATTTTTCTTTTTCTTTTAAGAAAAAAAATCAACAACTAACTAAATGCTCAAAGCTGAGCTTTATTGACATTCCTATCTATTCTACTCTAACTTGGAATATTTACATGTTTTAGCTAATGAACTCTCTTTTCCAGTACAACCAATTCAGTAAATGATTCCATGATTGGTCCTTCTTCATCTCCTTGGGCAGGCTGGACAAACATGGCCACTCCCATTCCTTTTGTTTTTTAGCAGCAGTGCTATATAATCTTCTTGATTTTGGTAATACATTGCTCCTAATAACCTTTATCCTTTCTTTAAATATTTTCAAGAAGTGAGGATCTTGAAATAATGCCTGGTTAAGAGTATTTGGAAGACATGGTTCTACCAGGATCATTTTTTTTTTCTTCACTGGATCAAGGTAAAGATTCTTTTGGGAAAGAACCTTTTCTTCATCTTCATTATTATCTGAACTGGAGGACTCATCATATAATGCAGTGTTGTCCTCTTGTAGTCCTGGTATGCTCTGATTCAGTGGACTGTACTTTGTGAAGATATCATCATGTTCTTGAGCAGGGGTATCTTTTATTACCTCAATCCTCTCAGGAGAAGGCCCCTTATCTTCATCCTGCTCAAGAACTTCCTCTTCCTTTTTAATCTCAACCTTACAACTAATAGATTGATGATTCCCAATTATGTGAAAGCTATTTCTGATGGATTGGATGGGCTGATTGCTGCTTTCAAGCTGATGATAATGAATTTCATGACACCAATCCACTGCTGGTTTCCCTGCATGATTAGTTTATGTTTGGAGCTCAGCATCATCATCAGATTGATTAGAAGTTGAAGAATCATTAGTATACACAATTTCACCAATCAAACATATTGGGTTATCATTTTGTTCCTCTTTGAGATTTTCTATAATTGTGTTTTCTGATTCAAGACAACAAGGTTCAGTAAGTAGATGAGCAGAAGTGTTTTGTTCAAATGGAGGTTTGGAGGTTGGCTATCTGTTTAATATTAGATCAATCTCTTCTTCTGTTAAGAGAGAAGGAATTGTCTTTTTTCTTAGGACAAAAGTACAACGGTTTTCATGAGCCTCTTCTAATGGATCTCCATTTGAGTTTGCAGGGGAACTTTGAGGTTTCTCTTGTTTTTCCTGGTCTATCTCAGTTTTGAATAAGTCCTCATGATTTTTGTGACAGTTTTTTAAAATATGGGATTCAGAAGTTGTTTCTAATAGATTATCAGGATGCCATTCTTCTTTAATCATATGAAACAAGTGATGATATAAAGGTAGAGACTCTGGTTGTGTTGTATCTTCTCCTATTTCAGATTTTGTGGGTTCAAAATGGCTTATGTTTTCCTCAAGGCACTGCTCACTATTAGTTTTTGCAATCTGGTCATGAAGTTCTCTTAATAGCATCGTACAAGATATAGGTAGGTAATCAGGAATTTCCTGACAACCTTTTTCATTGCTTTATTTGTAATCTTTTTCATCGCACATATCTTGTAATGTTTGGGTTTGTTCTTGATTTGAAAGGAGCATGGGCTGCTCTAGATCATCAATATTCAAATTAGCCTCATTCCTTTCAATTCTTTTCCCAAGCATATACACCATCTTTTCCATCATGACCAGCAATTTTTCTTTATTGTTTTCTCTATAGTCTTGCTCACCTTCTTCTATAAATTCTTGATCATCATCTATATATTGCTTATTGTCTAGGGATTGTAATGGTTGAGTTTGTGTTTGATCTGGGAAAAGCATAGGTTGCTCTGGATAATCAACATCTATATCATCCTCATGCCTTTCCAATATTTTATCAAGTATGTACACTATTTTCCTAATTAGGTCCAATAATGTGTTTAGTTTAGCTTCTCTATCCATACTTGGATCCATGTTTATAATAAGAGGTCACTGTATCTTTCTAAACAGTTCAGAGTCCTTTACCAGTGGAGTTATTAGGTCTTTTTGGATTGTGGAGTCGCTAGGTGGACAATCTTGAAATTTGCTGTCCACCAACAACGTGATTGGGTTTGCTCAATGCATTCCCAAGGGAGTCTACAAGGACTGGAAGGGTAATAGGCCTTTTGGAGGCCAGTGGAGTCACCAGGTGGAAAATTTTTAGCTTTTGTAAAGGTAAAATGTTTTATGGTTTCACCACCATGTTTATTATGTAGCCAAACTAAGTATTTTGGGTTTTTATGAGTTTCTATGGTTGTTTGAAAGACTAATGAGTTTAAAAGAGCTTGCTAGGCAACTATGAACTCAGTGGTCCCACCGTGATCGCCATTATGTTGGTGTCCCGTGTTTTGATAGTTTGGCAAATCAAAAGACAAGGAAACATCAAAACCAATATTTAGAGTTCCAGGATCTAGTCCTCCTGTTCTCAGAAAGGGATCTCTCAAATGTTTGTTTGCAAAGGTTTATCTTGTGTGCTTTGAGAATTGGTTTTAGACTAGTTATTAAGTGCAGGTGTTTGATTGTTTGTTTGGTTGAATTGATACAGCAGAACATGAAAGGTATAGGAAAGATATATAGAATGGATAAACATCTGGTTCATTGGGCAATGGAGTCAAGAAGAGGTCATAACATACTCATCAATGGATATGGGATATTAGAGGGCAAATCTAACTTGGCCACAGGATCCTTTGGTTTTGGAATGAGATGGACATCAATGATTTGGAAAGAGAAGTTTAATTCTCAACAAAGGGAATTTGAAAGCACAATTTGAACAATAAAGAGCTATTTGATAGACAGGGCTAACCATGAATTCTACAAATCACACCTTTAAGCAAATAATGACTTCAAAAAAACTTTTAAAATGAA
Organism: Pinus albicaulis; assembly: GCA_034641835.2. NCBI lineage: Eukaryota > Viridiplantae > Streptophyta > Pinopsida > Pinales > Pinaceae > Pinus > Pinus albicaulis. The sequence goes on along the minus strand of CM076579.1, from coordinate 1,480,122,232 downwards.
ATCTAAGATTCGGGAAACACCCTATTTCCTCAAATATTTTATTTCAAATGACTTAGAAAACATAAAAGATTCACTGATAATTGCAGTCATAGAAGAGGGAACACCTAACACATCTATGATTACAACTACAAATACCTTCGAGACAATTGTTTAAGCAAGGACAAAGGGCAAGATCAGAACAAACCTCCTTGACTCACTGTAAACAAGAAAATGCAAAGGGAGACTTCAATAACAATTTTTAAGTGGCAGCAGACAAGCAGGGAAAACCATAAATCATGCTGAAACCAACTATTCAAAATATTCAGGAAATAAAAAAGAATGAAGACTAAAGAGAGATATTAAAGACTCTAAAATACTTCAGCAGAAGAAAACATGAAACAGTGAAGGATGAACAGGTCTAAGGTGCTTCCAGGAGTCATTTCTTAGCCTAAAAATTTCACCCTACTGTAGTAAGAAATTATGGAACATAATGAGAACAAGGGAAAAACATTAAACAATTTAGAATACTTCACCAACAGCCAAGCTCATGGATCCAATGATAGAGCCTTCTCAAGAACAAGCATGCAACAACATCATCAGGGCTTCCAAGACTTCAATTTTTTCTTCAACTTCAGCAGACTATGTATTATTTCAGAGATTTTTAATATTACAACTAGTGATCAACCAACCAACTACTCATCTTCTTCAAGTATTTATAAAAGAATGAGGTGAGATCTGATAAAATATCTCCAATTTATAATTAATACAGACTTAATGGCTTCTTGGCCTTTGGGGGGCTGAACGAAGAAACTTACATAGGTGTCCTCTGTATTAAATTATTTACATAAATATTTAAGCTCGGTGGGAGCTCTTTTTGACCTTTGAGGCTCTGTGTGATGTCAAATTTACTCTGCTGATATTTTTTCATTAAGTTTGTTTGCAGATTTTACTCTTTGGTGGTTGCGGGGCGGATATCTGATCTTCATTAATAACTTCGACCTCTGACTGAACACTTTGAGGCACAAGTGGCATTTCGGTAGCTGGGAGGAATCAATTTGCCTCAGATGTAGTGGTGGAGGCTTTCTGTTGATAGATCTTTGTGATTTCCTTTAACTTTGTTTTTAATTTGGGAAATTAGGCTTTTGATAATCATTCTTAGCCATAATCCCCAAATTATCTTCAATCTTCTATTCTGCTGTGTTTAATCTTTTATACTGATACTCTTTTAGTTGTGATTTAAAATCACTGTGTCTTGTTGATGTGCAGGCCGCGCAGGGCTCGTATGGCATCAATGCCTATGAAGCATTGACGAGACGTGGAGTAGAGCCTTTATAGTCCTTTTCCCTTTGATAACCGAAAGGCCAGAGGATCGTCACCCTCGGCTTTATTTTCCTTTATATTATGGGAAAAACCTTCGAAACCTGCAAAATAAACAAAACATTATGAAATCCTGCGTTATTGGGTAAACTGCTTCAGAAAGCACGTGAAGGGAGCGTGGCCGTTGGATGGCATCATCCAATGGTCGGTATCGATCAAAGGAATTCAAAGGGAAGGCGGAAAAGGAATATGAATTGGAGCTGTTGATCGCGCAGAGATTGACAGTCGGGAGCGGAGGCGAAAAGTCAAAGCGGAGGAATCAGGGCGATGAATGGTGGGCCATTGATATGCAGATCAGATTTACGGCGGAGATCTTTTAAATGCCGCGCCGTAGCCTGGTTAACTGTCGGGCTTCTTTGTCGAGCGGTCACCGTCCGATGGGCGGCCTCAGATCGGACGGTGGACGTCAATATCGCGCCGGGTCCACGTCCGATCTTTAACGCATGATGGACGACGGTTTTATGAACAGTGCCCAGGCCATGTGTCAAGCGGTGTATGGAATCGCTGCGAAATGAAAAATACCACCCCGCTCTCAAAAGCGGTGCGATGGATACCGCGTGGTTTTTTGCAACGGTGAATGGATGGCGGGGACCATCGGGGTGATGGAATGTGCACCGTCGATCTGCAGATCAGATCGACGGTGGAGATTGACTGAAACTTTGAACCGGCGGAAAGTTATAATATAATAAATCCGACAAGTTTAATATAACCAAAGGTTTAAACTTTGGGCGGACATATATATAATATGGTTAGGCGCCCGTCTGCGGGGCCGTGGGTTATATGGGAAACCATATGATCGGGGGTTAAAAAGGGGGGGCTAATCGCAATTGGAGAACGCGATAAGCACTTAGAAGACTAACACTCGGTCTTGGCACCTGGGCGTATGGAGGGGAGGGGGGTAAAGACTTAGCCCAAGGGGGCTTAAGTCCCTAATATGAAAATGTGTTTTTTAGGCATTTTTCAATGATTTTCAAAGGAGTTGGTGGGTTTCGATAAAGCTAAGAAAGGGTTTTAGAACCTTATCAAAGGGATTTTGATGAAGGGGAAAGAGGAAAAACATGAAAATGAGGGATTTTATGGAAAAAGAAAGCAAAGATGAGGTCAGTTTTGGAAGAAGGGAGAAAGAGGAAAATGGTGCTTGCAACAGTTTTTCTTCATGTAATGACAGCAGAATTTCTGAGTTGAAAAGGGGAAAAACAGTGACGATTATCCAAAGGATATTTATCAAAAGACTTTAACATCAACAATTTTAGCAATGAAATTGTTTCTTGAAGGCTATCCAACATCATTTAGCCACCACTTGATATGACAGAATTTATGGGTGGCTAACACATCTAACTAGTATTCATATAAACTAAAGGCGATCAAACTGCTTAGATTACCTAACTATGCCTGATCATTATATTATATTAATGGGCCAAAATGACTAACCAGTTTGATTCGTGGGGGGGATTAATCAAGGTTTAAACCATAGCTTAAACTATGTTCAAATCACAATGTTGCAGCTGTCAGAGTTAGTGTGGCCCACCCCCATGATAACAGAGCTGATATGTCGCACAAGGCCGTAGTTTCCTCCCACATTTCACTCCCACGTATCTCTTTCGTCAGCCTCGGTGTGTTTCCTTTGTTAAGAGGATGTTGGGGAAGAGATCAAAGAGACTTCTAAGCATGAGGACGGGGAGGAGCAATAATGAAATGTGATAATATAATAGTGTATTAGGATTAGATTACCGAGATTTCCTACATTGTTTGGTAAAGGAGGCCTAGGTGCATGATTATGTTTATTAGATCACATGCTTTGCAACATTTAGTTGTTGTGGGTAGCATATTCTTAGTCATATTTTGCTGGATGTGCGTATGTTGGCACTTTATATCATCTATTTGTGAATGGTTGGAGTCACTGGCTTCATATTGTAATATCATATTGGTGGAGTCTATCAACAGATCTGTAGGCCCATTCTTCTTTTGTGTTAGAATAATATTTTGTATTTTCTTGATTTAGCTTCTCACTGCTTGTATCAATGAACAATTTTTTCAATTTATATTGAAAATAGCTTCATTTATGTGCTTTTACCATTAAATAATAATAGGTATTGGAAGATCTATGTTTTGAAGTGTTTCATCTTAATTTATAATTTATAATTTCAGCATATGCTGAAAGGAAATAGTGTTCTTTAGCACTGATTAGCTGAAGCCTGTTGATTATGTTTCACTGTCTTACCATATCAAGGCTTTTGTTTCTCCACACCCTACAATTTTACGATCCTGATAATGCAGCTAACCAAGAATGTTTGTAATTTGTTTTGTAATTTTCCATAAATTTTCTGAAGCTATTGAACTAGTAATCATCCTAAAATGCTGAAGTTGTTTAACTAGTAATCTTATGTTGAGAATTTAGTGCTTTCCAAATAACTCCAATCTGATCTACATTTAGAAAGATACCTTTCTTGGTGTAACCTAATTGGTTGAAAACAAATTTCATGGATGTGACTGGGCTATTAATTTTTTGATAGTGACTAAGTGAGCTGATTTGTCATGGGAAATAAATATTTATTTATTACTCAGTATCATGTTAAGTGTCTGAGAGTTTTTCTTATAGTGAGAGCCTTTGGTTTACCATTCGACCATAGGCAGGTAAAGTGAGCATATTATTATCAGAATTGGAGGTATGACATTATATGTGGCTATAAGAATTGGAGGCACGACATTATCTGGGGAAGTGGCCTCACATTTCATTATACTTATCAAACTTATATAAATCATTATGGTTTTTTTTTTATTCTTAATCCAAAAGACATGTTGGTTACCTATGCACAATGTATAGAGGTCACAACCTACGCATGTACCTTTCAATTGAGTACTGGTGTTTGTGTTGCATATTTTGGAAGTTTTCCCGACCATAATGTTGTTGGAAAGGAGAAAATATATGGGTAAATAAATCTTTATTCAAATCCATTTTTTATTTGATGTCGTGATGAGTATGATAATGGTCACATGTAAAACAAATTCAATGTTTCTTTTAAAATGGTATTTTTATAGTCGAAGTAATTATCGAATATGATTTTTATAGTGGAAGTATATCAAAAGCACATGACCATATAAGGTGACATTGATGATGAGCACATGACCATATAAGGTCACATCGATGATGTAACTTGATATTTCAAAGAGTTTTCTTCGGAATTCCCCCACTCCTTCCTATCGATGTTCCTTTGCACCCTCTGGTGCAATTGCTAGCAATAACCATTTCTTGACGCAATATTAGCATCTTAATAATAACTGCATCTTGACCTCTCATGTCATTGAGAACATCCCCCAAGGGTTTCTCCCACCCCAGTACTGTTCTCGTAGTGGGAGAGTCTATGAGAGTGCACTTTTGGGCTTCGTAGCACGATTCTTGCCATTTTGGGGGTGTGGCACTCTCTGAGATGATCTTGGAGTTGTGTGCACTCTCAAGGTGCTCTCTAGGTGCCACTTAGTTGCTCTCTAAGCACCTATTGGACACATTGAACCTTTTGATGCATGATATTGTCAAGCATAAATATTATGGATGGATTAATGAATTGTAAAGAGAGGGAAGAAACTCATCAATTTTGTTAATCGAGGTACAAAGGGTCAACTATTTTAAGCACTCACTTTAGGTTGCAACGATTTAAGATTGCAAAGACTAGATTTGACATCTATTTTCTCACCTTTAGGTGCCTCTTGAGGGTAAGATGGCTGATTTTGTAATTGTAACTATTTGGTCATGTAGACAGTTAGTGGATAACCTATTTTATTCCACTGCTAGGTCGTTGATTCTTAGATGATTAATTACTAATGTATTGTGGATGGCATTTATAACTTCATAATAATATACAAGTAGCAAAAATATGCATGTTTTCATATATTCTACAATTAATTCAACATTCTGTATTTTAAAAAAAATTATAAATCCATTCATCCATTTATCTATATGTCTATTTATTTATATAAATGTTTTGTGGATACTTGGCTCTTAAGTATTTTAGGGAAATGATTCTCCCTACATTTCTGCTTCCATGCTTTGGCAATTATAGCCCTATTTTTTTAATCCTATTTTAGAGAAAATCCCTCTTTTGTGCTGGAGGACAACTGGCCTCAAGCGAAAGAGGACATTTCTATGGTGATAATTAGAAACCTATATTACTTTCCCTCAGGTTGCACCTCTCTAACTGTCTATTTATTTATATACATGTTATTAGAACACTCAACTCTTGAGGTTTTTAGGGAAACGACTATCCCTACGTTTTTGCTTCCATGCTTTGACAACTATGGCCATATTTTATAAAAAATCCCTCTTTTGTGATGGACGACTGCTGGTCTAAAGTGAGGAAGAATATTGTTATGGTGACAATTGGCAACCTCTCTTACTTTCCCTCGAGTTGCACCTGTGTTTTAGGAATTTACTACTTGAAATGCAAGTTTGGAAGGTAACTTGTCACAAGACCTCCACTATAGAATATGAAGAGAGGAAGAAACAACATTTAAGTGTTTTTTCTCCTCTTATTTAAGATCATGCAAATTACTACCTTGTTTCTTAGACTACATAGTTATATCGTCGAGGTGTATTACCATAGATTTGTTGATGAGGCCTCTGAATGCTAAATCCATTACTCTTTGGAAGGTAACACCTACGTTGACTAGACCAAAAGGCATCTTTTGATAAACGTAAGTACCACATTTAGTTCTAAACATAGTTTTAAACCTATCATCAGGATGAACTAAGATTTGATTATAACTTGAAAAGCCATCTAAAAATGACATTAACTCTGATCCTGCCACTGATTGCAGAATTCGTTCCGTAGGAGGCAGTGGGGAATTGTCTTTTTTAGAGGATTTATTTAGATTTCTAAAATATATGCAAATCCTAATATAACCATTATTCTTTCTTACTGGAACTAGATTAGAAACCCATTTTGAGTGTCTAATAAGGAAGATGATCTTGGCTTTAAGTAATTTTTTTTAATTCAGTTTTGATAGAACTCTGAAGATTTGGATGAATCTTTCTAAGATTTTTTTGTACAGGCTTAACATCTGGAGGCATAGGGATATTATGTTGAATGATGGAGGTATCATATGTTTTCAAGTCTTCATAACTCGAAGAAAAGATATCCCTATATCTTCTAAGCAAATGGATGAATCTAAGCCTCTCATAAGGAGAAAGACCAAGTCCAAGATTGACATTTTGAGGTTTCTCTTCAGTTTCCAAATTAATAACTTCAAATTTTAAAGTTTAACTTCGAATCTTACAATTGGTAGGGCGTTTAAATTTGTTCTTCAAATCATAGAGATCCTACGACTTGACCACAAATTTTGGCAATGCATTTTCTATTTTATCTTCATGAGAAGACTTTTTAAGTGCCTTGTCATGCATGTCCTCATCTATGATTTGGTCATCATATGTCCCTTCATATGTCAGATTACTTAGAATATCATCATCATCATTCAAAATTGTCCAATTGGTGATAATGTCTGGGACAAAAGCCCTAAAAATAAATTCAATAGAAAAATGATCAAGAATTAGAAAAATTATCAAGACTAAAATCCTCAGGTGGAATTAATTTGGATGAACATTAGCTAACAAGTCAACACTAACATGTTTCAATCTAGGAATAGGAGAAATGTGAAAAGTGAGAAAATGGGATGTTAAATCCTGAATCAAGAGACAATGAATATTGTTTCGAACCTTGATCTGAATTTATGTAGGAACATAATAAAATACAAAAATAGCCATAAACATAGAGATGTAGTGGAAATAATGCTTCATTTCATTAATATCAAATAACAAAAATATGCTTACAGAAATAATGGAAACCAAATAGCTAGGGCCTTGGTAGCTTATCTCTGAGAAGAGATGTGGCGGCTACATGCCTCTGAACTGTGTTACAATGAGGCTCGAAGGCCTATTTATTGTTGAGAAACAATGCAAAATCCAAAAACATAACTGTAGGATATGAGGCACAAAAACTATGGGCCACGTTTGGGTAAATTGGTGTTTCAACTTCCTGGGGTCGTAACTTTGGCATACTATCTCTGTTTGATGCACATGATACATCATTAGAAAGATATATCTGAGGACTACAACTTCTAACCACGAATATCAATTCCAAATTGGAATCATTTTTTCCGGAGGCGCAATGCCCAAAAAAGCGTCGTTTAGGGCCTCAAAACGGCTCCAAAAGTTCAGGACCCAAAAAACTGCTAAAAATAGTAAGTTGTGCTGAAACTAAAAAGCTGCAAGAATTGATGGTGTGGGTCCAAATGGAATCAGTGGCCATGGAATAGGTGTGTGGCCACCGATATCCACCTGGATCAAACCTATTAATAACAATATCAAAATCACCATATACCTTTAAGAATTTAACATCCAAATTGACTGCCTTTTGGATTCCTCGTACAAGTGCTTCATGTTTTGCTACATTGTTGGTGCATTCAAATTCTAATATGCAAGTGAGCATGGTTTCCTCATTTTTAGGATTGATCAAAATACAAGCGGATCCTACACCATCATTGGATTTAGACCCATCAAGGTAAAAATAATAGAACAAATTATCTACAAGAGTATTTACAAAAGAATCACTAATGTTTATACAATGGGATGAATCTGTTTGGGAAAAAATTTCGATTTGAGAAGAAACAGATTCAAGGGAATAAAGGGAACCCTAGGTTAGAAAATTTTCAAAGAAAGCTTCACAGGAATAATTACCCAAAATATTGTTTATGAAAACAATAGGCTCATTATCTTCTTCAAGATGAGTGACAATATATTTTAAGTGCTTTATCATGTCTATCTTGATTTGATTTGGTTTTCCATTATATGGCAGCCATAGGTGAGATCAATTAGTGGAAAAATATCCATTTAATGTTTTTGACCAGTCTCTGCTCAATATAAGACCATAAAATTCTAGTATATCAGAAACCAAATTATCTATAATCTAGAAAACTTTAGGATTGGATGACAGTCGAATTAACACTTCAATTATTTTTTCTAACACTTTAACATTTTTTTCTATCTAATTGAAAAATCTAAGTGGCTGAATTTTGAGGTTGTGCATTTAATTTCAAGCACACTGAAGAAGCCCTAGAGTCAACTAGACAATTATGAACATTTTTGTTGAAAATTTCTAAGCTTAGAAGGAAAGGGGGAGTGTGTTGTTAATTTTAGTTAACCATGGTATGTTCTATGCTTAGAGCAGTTTACTTCAATCTTTCTTTTTAACTCAATTCAATTTTAGGTATGCAATCACTTCTGAAATCAAACCAGCACTTCAACCTCCAATTAAGCTTGGTCAACCTTGGCCAAATTAGACCTTCCTTCAAAGTCAAACACAAGCCAAAACAATCCACAGTTATGGTCAATGCAGAACTCAAAGTCTGCGGTCAAAACCACAATCAACGCTGCGGTCTGCTGTAGTCAAAGTCAACATTTGACCTCGGTTTTTGTGACTCCAGTTGCGGCCTCTTAAAATCAGATTTATGACCTAAAAAACACAGTCAAGAGATGATATTTGACCCAAAGTCAACGCTGTCCAGAAAATCCCTAAACCAATCCGAAAATTGCAGCTTCTTGTTTCACACTTGTGGAGGAGAGAGAAGCTCCTAAGGCTATACAAACTAATTAGATGAGAGAGAGATGTGTGATATGAATGAATGATGAAATTAGCATCATGTCTCTCCTTTTTGTATCCATGACAGTGGGTGCGTGACACATCTTTTGGGGCTTGTGAGCCTACATTACAATTTTGGATGAGCTTGACAATTTGCACGTTTGGAAAATAAATTCAAAATTGAACTTATGCTCATCCAAACAAGATGATCTCTAGATCAATCTTGCACCTCTTCGAAAGAGGAATCCAACAAAAATATCGTCTCCATCATACGAGTAGTGCAACATGGAGTTTGACCCTAGTTGCCAAATTTAACACTCCCTCTCAACTAGGGAGAACTCCACCTGCCCATCCATCTGTACACTTGTGCAATCCTGTCATCTAGTACCATAATGTACTATCATATATCATCATGCAATCCTGTGTCATCTTGCTGTCTCTGCTTTGATGGCTTTGCTCTGCTATAGAAGAAATAATAAGAAAATATCATCGAGAGTTAGTCACAAAGAACTTACCACTCTCCAATGACCCGAAGTCAGTTTAGAGGTAAAAACCTCAACCATCGAGAGTGAGTCACAAATACCTTGCCACTCTCCACTGGCCCGAAGTTATTTTAGAGGTAAAAACCTCAACCAGTGATTAGATATCAGTATTTTAGCTAAAAAATCAAAGTGTTCAAAATTGTTTCAGACCTGAACTATCGGATAGAGTTCGTCGCCAGGATTCTAGCGCAACTCGTTTCATCAAAATTCGAGTTCGTATGAGTGAGTTATGGTCTACTGTTCGTTTTCCAAAACATGTAAAAAATGGACAGAAAAGGTACAAGGATGATGTGGCAAGTAAGGTCAGCTTCTCAGAGAATATTCTCTAGATTCAGCCAATGACAATTTGCCAATTGTTCTAGTCGGATTTGCCGATGATGACTAATAAGTGAATTTTTTTTATCCTATGTCTAAGGGTGATTTTTTGTTTTTTATTTATTTTTATTGGTGCAATGATTATTATTTAATTGGGGAATTTTGGACAAATGGGGATAGGTCATGTGGCACAGCCAGGGGCTGCCACGTGCCCCCACCCCATGGCCTTGGAGGTTGGCAGGTTTGAATTATTAAGTTCAAGTCCGAATGGTTATGCATTGGGCGCATATGTAATTTTTATACCAAAGTCAGAAAGTATAGTTTGAAAGTATATATATAATACAAAGTTTACAAATTTGATTATATATATATATATATATATATATATATAAGTTTTAAAAACCATTTCGAATGAACCAAAATGTATGCGAAGGGCAGAGGCTGAGGTTTGACCCCGCGACCTCTCCCTCATCATCGCGCCGTCTTCACCAACGGACCACTCGTTGAGCCTTGAAAAGGGAAGCCACACGCCAATATTTACATTGCACAACACCGAAGGTTTGGGGTCCGTAGGGGGCCAACCCCCTCCCACATGGCCGACGACTAAGAAACACGGGCCTGCACAAATGCGTGACGAAAAATTAAACGTGTTTAATTAATGTTTAAAATGTGGTTATGCCGCAATTATACTTCTATTAGTGCTATTCGCGCTTAATTTAAAACTTATACTTATCTTATCCTTAATCGTGCTTATCACTAATTAAGCACTGATTAATCTGGTGGACTTTTAGGGGAGCGCGCCAAAACTGGCGGTATTGCTATTTTTGGAAATTTCACTGGCAATCTTCCAAAATTGGTGGAGAAATTGGGGGAAAAACTTGAATGAGGTATAAATTTTGCTTAGAAACTTCAAATTCGATTCAGTCAGAACCAAAAAATGGGTATTGGGGGTATTTTGGGATCATTGAAGCAGGTTGCAAAGGCAGAAAATGTCATCTACATGTGTTTTTGTGCATTTGAATATTTTTGAAAGCCATGGCCACCAGGGGTTGGAGGCATTTCCAGAGCATCCAGAATCCAAATTGAGCAAAAAAACAATCATTTATGGTATATTTTGATGTTTTAAACTCATTGGAATAGGTTCTAATAGCATTTGAAGCTTGTAACAGAAATTTGAGCACACTTGAAGCTAATACAAAGGACCAAACTATGAAGCTGGACCAATGAGATGTAGCCTAGGAGGGGTGAACTCCTTCAAAAAAATTATGTGTTTATATTTTCTACTGTTCAGTCATTTAAAATTATGCTTTTAAGTTTATGACAAACACTAAATTTCACCAAGTTTAATGGTTTGACAATCACATGCTCATGGACAAACTCTTGATGAATAAGAACAATAAAGAAAATAGAATTTATATTTGGAAATGATACTAGCACAAAAATAACTAGAAATCATTTCAGATCAAGCATGGTATCAGAGCACAATGTTTCTTGCTAGTTTGCTTGAAGTGTTTTAATAGTTGCAATTTTTGTGATGCTTACAAGGTTGAGATTGCAGAGAGGAGAAGGGAAGCTATTGGTAGCTAGTCATAATATTAGGACAAGAAGGAAGAGGGTTGATAAAGCATCATCCTCACCCAAAGGACCACTCAAAGCAACACCCGAATCACCTAAAATTTCATCTCCATCAGTTGATATAGAAGAAGTGAAAATTGTACAAGACGCTGAAGTGATTGAAGAGGTACAAGCTGCAGAGATTGAGCTTGAATCCAAAGCCAAAATGTCAGGCTATGAAGAGACTCATGAAAATTATGAAGAAGAGGATGTTAAGAGAGACTTCAAAGAGATGCAAAGAATGGTTAGAATCATGTTTGAATCATTTATTGCAGAAAGAGCAGGAGGAGGTTCTAAGTTCCCACATGGAGAAGGATCTTCAAACAGTAAGAAGGATGAACAAAAGAGCTCAAAAGGTAGTGGAGGAAAGCCACCTCCATCCCCACCATCCTCATATTCCTCATCCTCATCAACATCTTCATCTTCCACATCCACCACAAAAACTCATACCCACACTTATTCCAAGATCCCAAAAGGAAAGACTCCATTACTCAAGTTGGACATCAAGTTTGAACTTCCCACATACAATGGAGAAGTTAATGCTGAGAAGCTAGAAAATTGGATTCGTCAATTGTAAGTATACTGCATAATTCAGAATTTACAAAAAGATGACATAAAGATCTAGTTGGCTTCATTAAGGCTAGAATGAGCAACACTAGTTTGGTGGGAGGCAAAGACACAAGAGGAAATGCGAATCCATGGTAAGATTTCCATTTCTTGGGTTGAATTCATTTCTTCCATCAAGAGACAATTTTACCCATAAGCCTATATGAAAAAAACAATTATGAGTTGGCAAAAATTTAGGCATATCAAAGGTCAAACTGTTCAAGAGTACACACAAGAGTTTAGAAAGAGAGCTTTGTTGTTAGGAGTAAAATTGAATTCTCAAGATACACTTTTGAAATACGTAGGAGGTTTACATTCCTATTTGAAGGATACTATCCTTATTTTTAACCCAAACAACTTAGATGAAGTTTATGTACAAGCCAAACACTTGGAGGCAAGGGGAAAACAAAACATAGAGGAGAAAGGTGAAAGTGAGGATAAGGAAAAAGTGAAGGGAGGAAAATGGAAGGGAAAGAAGAATGAAAATATCAAGAAAGAGAAGAAAAAACTCATTTGCAAAAACTATTCAAAGACTGGCCATGGTGAAGACCATTGTTGGAAACTTCATCCAGAATTGAAACCAGATAGATTGAAAGCCAAAGAGAAAGGAAAAACTGTTGCTATAGCTAACTGAGACTTAGGGTCAGATTCAGGAGATGAGATAGAAATTATTGCTATGGGTTTGAAAGGGAAACATGTTGATTATACTAGTTCCTCAAATAGTCACATCAACACTCCAAATGAAGACACAAGAGAAGAATTGTTCCATGTTAGAGTGATTTATAATCATACAAATATTGATGCATTATTTGATACATGATCACAAGAAAACTTGATTTCAGAAGATTTAGTCAAAAATATTAACCTTGAAACCGTGGCACATCATAAACCATACCCTTTGGGATGGATAGTTAAGAATGCTAGTTTACAAGTTACAAGGAAATTCATTTTTATATTTTCTATTATTGAAAAATTTGTTCGTGAAGTGAGTTAGATGTAATTCCACTTGACATTTCCGGGATTATCTTGGGAAGTCCATATTTGTATGAAAAGAAAGTGGTGTTTTATAGCCATGAGAAAAAAATATCGTTTGCTTAAGGATGGAGTGGAGTATATTGTGAGAGCTCATCACAAGAAACTGAATACTTCTTTAGTTAATGCAGGGAAAATGAAGAGGCTAGTCAATGCAAGCCAAAAATTGACATTGATTATGATAAAACAAAGAGATGTTTTGCATCATACTTTTCAAATAGATGCTTATATGTGTAATGAGTTGTTTCAGATTGATAACTAGTTGTCTTTGAAAGAAGGTGAAAAGCATTTGTAGCAGTCAACATTGGTGTTGAACGATGTTGAAAACAAGGTGCCAGTGCAAGAGGATGAAAAGGTAAAAGGGAGGACAAAGAAGCTTGGAAAAGAAGGCATAAGTTTCACAAATGTTCATTGCTGGTTTCCAAAAGGAACATTACAATGGCGAACATACTTGGTCAAGATTCGACACAAGTTCAAGGCAAAAACAACTAAAAATCGCCATAGAGACAGAGTGCAAGGTGAGAAAGATTCCAAGTTTTCTTTAATTGTTGATCAAGTTAGAAACAAGATGTTTTTTGCAAAATTAGATTGTTTTTCTGTAAATTCAGAAATATTGCAGTATGATGGTGTCAAAGACAGCAATAGAAGGTCACAAGAATCGAGGAAAAAATTATCTTTTTATGAAAAGCTCTAAATGATGAAATTAGGAAAATTTCAATGGATAAATACTGGAAGAGTGAGGGAACAATCCCCTCATCTTCAAAATCAGTAATCAAGAGAGATTTTGGGGTCCAAAAGGATTCTAGTGGGGAGGAATGATCAGGGATTAGCATTTTAGCTAAAAAATCAAAGTGTTCAAAATTGTTTCAGACCTGAACGATCGGATAGAGTTCGTCGCCAGGATTCCGGTGCAACTCGTTTTATCAAAATCCGAGTTCGTATGAGTGAGTTATGGTTTGCTGTTCATTTTCCAAAACAGGAAAAAAATGGATAGAAAAAGTACATGGATGATGTGGCAAGTACAATAAGATTCTCAGAGAATATTCTCCAGATTCAACCAATGAAAATGTGCCAAGTGTTCCAGTCAGATTCGCCGATGATGACTAGGAAGTGAAGTTTTTTTTATCCCAAGTCTAAGGGTGAATTTTTTTATTTTATTTTATTAGTGCAATGATTATTATTTTAATTGGTGAATTTTGGACCAGTTGGGATAGGACACGTGGTCCATCCAGGGGCTTCCATGTGCCCCCACCCCATGGCCTTAGAGGTTGATAGTTTTGAATTATTAAGTTCAAGTCTGAATGGTTATGCATTGGGTGCATATGTAATTTTTATACCGAAGTCGGAAGGTATAGTTCGAAAGTATGGTTGGCATGTATTATTATATATATAATACAAAGTTTACAGCTTTGATTATATATATGTATTATATACGTTTTAAAAACCATTTTGAATGAACCAAAATGTGCATGGAGGACAGAGGTTGGGGTTTGACCCCGTTACCTCTCCCTCATCATCACGCCGTCTTCACCAACGGACCACTCGTTGAGCCTTGAAAACAGAAGCCATGCGCCAATATTTAAATTGCACCACACCGAAGGTTTGGGGTCCGGATGGGGCCAACCCCCTCCCACATGGAAAACGTCTAAGAATCACGGGCCTGCACAAATGCGCGACGGAAAATTAAATATGTTTAATTAACGTTTAAAACGTGGTTATGCCACAATTAAACTTCCATTAGAGCTAATCACGCTTAGTTTAAAACCTATAATTATCTTATCCTTAATTGCACTTATCACTAACTAAGCACTGATTAATCTGGCATACTTTTAGGGGAGCATGCCAAAACTGGCGGTATTGCTATTTTTGGAATTTTAACTGGCAGTCTTTCAAAATTGGTGGAGAAATTGGGGGAAAAACTTGAATGAGGCATAACTGTTGCTCAGAAACTCCAAATTCGACTCAGTTAGAACCAAAATAGGGTATTGGGGGTATTTTGGAATCATTGAAGTAGGTTTCAAAGGCAAAAAAGGTAATCTACAGGTGTTTTTGTGGATTTGAATATTTTTGAAGGCTAGGGCCACCAAGTGTTGGAGGCATTGCTAGAGCATCCATAATCCAAATTGAGCAAAAAAATGGTCATTTCTGGCAGATTTTTATGTTTTAAACTCTTGGAATAGGTTACAATAGCATTTGAATCTTGTAACAACAATTTGAACACACTTGAAGCTAATACACAGGCCAACACTATGAAGCTGGACGAAGGGGATGTAGCCCAGGAGGGGTGAAATCCTTCAACAAAATTCTGTGTATTGAGCTCTGTTATGTGTGTTTGTTGTGTTTATATTTTCTGTTGTTCAGTAATTTACAATTATTCTTTTAAGTTTATGAAAAACACTAAATTTCACCAATTTTAATGGTTTGACAATCACATGCTCATGGACAAACTCTTGATGAATAAGAAAACTAAAGAAAAAATAATTTTATATCTGGAAATGATACTAGCAAAACAATAACTAGCAATCATTTCAGATCAACCAGACTTGATCCCAGATCAAGTTGTTGGACACATCCGATCCTAGACATAGGGAGTACGAAAATACACGATGTGTCCATCGGTAATGTTATGGTCTCTATCCTCATTTCCGAACTCATTGGCCAGATGAGAGGTACTTCCCATGAGTCTCAGACTACATGGGTAGGATGTATGTGGGGCATAGATCAAAGAGAGGGTGAAATAACTCAATATCATAACGGTGGGGAAATAACACACCAACAAGGTAAGCCGAACCTAGCCCTATGGTTTCTTAGAGCTCCAAGTAGCTATCCCTAAGTCCCTCGGAACTCCCAGAGCTCATAGTCCAACTCAAGCGGGACCCTCACAATAAGGTCTGTCCACGATACCAAGTTTCTCACGGAAGGTTAAGAATTTTACCTTCCCCAAGGTATTCATGAGAATATCTACGACCTGATCATCAGTCCCAATGTGATGGAGCCTTACAATGCCTTGTTGTACCATGTCCCGGACAAAGTGGTACCTAATATCAATATGTTTGGATCGGTCGTGGAACAAAGGATTATTAGAAAGATAAATCCAACTTTGGTTGTCACTAAGGATCATAGTGGTATCCGACACATGCCCCAACAACTCATTGAAGATATTTCTCAACCAAATAGCTTCACAACAAGCCATACTTGCTGCAATGTATTCAGCCTCGGCGGTGCTCAAAGCAACCAATTTCTTCTTCCTGCTCATCCAGGAGATCGAAGCAGAACCTAGGGTGAAGCAACATCCAGATGTGATTTTACAATCCACCACATTGCATTCCAAATCGACGTCTGTATATCCATGGAGCATCATACTCCCGACAATGTATCACAACCCATGGTTGTTTGTGGCCCGAAGATATCTCAAGAGATTCTTGGCACCAATCCAGTGAATGTGATGAGACTCAACCATGTATTGAATCAACATGTTCACTGCAAAACATATGTTCAGACACGAGTTCATTAAGAACATCAAGGCCCCCACAAGTTGATGATACTTAGTGGGATTTCCCAACTTGGGCCCAAAAACATTTTCACACAACTTCTTAAAGTTGAGTTCCATCGGAGTAGTCACGGACTTACAATCCACCATCCCAAATCTCTCCAGAAACTTCTCAACATATTTTCCTTGAGAAAGGAAAATATCACCTAGCTTTTGCCAGACCTTCAAGCCTAGGAAATAGTGCATTAGTCCTAGGTCTTTCATCTCGAACTCAGAAGCTAGCTCCCTCTTACATTGATGAATGAGAGGGTTAGCACCTGTTCGGAAGAGATCATCCACATAGAGAACCAAAATGAGAGGCTTGTCATTATCAACCTTAAAATAAAGGTTTGGATCAAAATAACTTCGAGTAAAGCCCAACTTCATCAAGTAGCTATCGATCCTCTCTTACCAAGCCCTGGGGGCTTGCTTCAACCCATATAGGGCTTTCTTCAACCTGAATACATGTGTGTTTCTATCACGAAATTCAAACCCCAGAGGTTGTTCCACATAGACCTCTTCCTTGATTGAGCCATGAAAGAAGATAGTCTTCACATCCATCTGATGTAGACTCCATCTTTGCGATGCAACAAGGGAAATGATCGATCAGATGGTGGTGTAGCGGGAAATAGGTGCAAATATTTCATCATAATCTATGCCTTCCTTTTGAGAGAACCCTTGGCATTAGAGAACTTTTGAGGTCTAAAATGGGCCTCCTAAGAAAAATGTATAACCAAATAAAATTTATAAGACCAAATATAATTCAAGATGATTATGTTAACCAAGGGGGATGATTCACCATTTTTGGGGTAAAAAAGTAAAAATAATAAAAAATAATAAAATAATAATAAAATAATAAAACTACTTTTTCAACTTTATGTATTAAACTTATCTCCCTAAGGTTTTACTCAAATTTCGAGCCGGATTACTCGTTGGATGCAAAATTTAATTCTTCATCCAAGGAGTACCCATGTTGCATACTTTTGATGGACCCTGCTACATGAAAATGAGAAATACATGAAAAAACGTGATTGCAAACATGTTTTTCATGTATTTCTCATTTTTCGTGTACCATGGTTCATAAAAAGTATGCAACATGGGTACTCCTTAGATGAGGAATCAAATTTTGTATCCAACGAGTGTTCTCGCTCAAAATTTGAGTAAGCCCATATGGAGATAAGTTGAAAATACGAGTTGAAAAAGCAGTTTTTTTTTTTCTCTAAAATTTGATGTTGTAATCTAGTCTTATTTTATTAATTCCACTATTATTTTATAATTTCCTTAGGAGGACCATTTTAGACCTCAAAATTCCCCTAATGGCAACAAACCTTGCCTTGAACTTTTCAACACTTCCATCGGCTCCACGCTTGATCTTGTAGAGCCATTTTGAGGTGACAACATATTTGTCCTTCGGTATAGGGACCACATCCCAAACATCATTCTCCATGGTCGACTCATATTCCTCGTGCATAAAATCCTTCCAAAATTGATGCTTCACGACTTCTTCAAACGTTCCAAGCTCAGATTTTACGATAGCGCTCATGGCTGCTAGATACCCTTGGTACCTATTTAGCTTCTTACTTTCACAGAATGTTCCCCTTGGAGCAATATGTCTCTCGACATCCTCAAGAGTGTCTCTAAGCCATGAGGGTATTCTTTTATTTGAAGAAGTTGGATCTATATGATCCATTAGACCTTTAACTTCAAGCATCAGTTCATCCTTCGATTTTTCTTGCCTTCGAGCTTCTTCTTCTTCTTTGTCTTCCTTTGAGATACGAAGATTTATAACCTTCTTGAGGGAAACATATTCATCGAAGGTGACATATCTCCACTTCTATTTGACTAGGAACAAAAATTTCTAATGCCTTCGAGGTTTCACTGTAGCCCACAAACATTCCCTTCTTTCCATAAGCATCCAAATTGCTTCTCTTTTCTTTCAGCACATGAAAATATACAGGAATTCCAAAAACTCTAAAATGAGAGACATCAGGCTTCTTACTAGAGAAGACTTTTTCGGGAGTTTTGGAGTCCAATGCAGAATGCGGATATCTGTTTTGAAAATACACAACGGTGTTGGCAGCTTCTCCCTATAGGAACTTCAGAAGACCTTGGTCATAAAGCATGGCATGAACAACTTCCAAAATGGTTCTATTCTTCCTTTCATCAACACCATTTTGTTTGTGAGTATACACAGTAGTGGTCTCCCTCTTAATGATAAATTCCCTGCAATAGTCATTGAATTCTTTTGACTTATATTTGGTTCCATTATCGGTCCTCAAAATTTTGATCTTCTTCCCAGTTTGATTTTCAACCAAGGCCTTGAAGGTGCAAAACCACTTGAATGCTTTGTCCTTTTTCTTCAAAAAGTATATCCAAGTTTTATGAGAGATGTCATCTATAAAGGTGATATAATATAAGCATCCTCCACAGGATTTTATGAGAAACATACCAAATAGACCAGAATGAATCGATTGTAAAATATCATATGTATTTGTGACACTCGAGGGGAATGGTCCCCTTCTATGCTTTCCTTTTGCACAACCCTGACATACACCTTCACGATCATCTTTGAAATCAGGCATAATTTTCAACACCTTCTTTGCTTCGGGAAGGGCTTTATAATGAATGTGAAAACCTCTGGTGCCATAGCTCAGATTGAAGAGTTGTGTTGCATGTTATGGCCCCCAACAGACTTCCTCCAACCTGATAGAGTGTATCAACCCTGAAACCAAGAGTGAACGCTTCTTTGAAGTTCCTATTCCAAATGCGTATCGTTCCATCAATGAATGCCACCTTGAATCATTTGTCTTGCATTTTTGAAATAAACACTAGATTCTTCTTCAATTCAAGTACGTACAACACATATTGCAAATGAAGGACTTGACCTTGATTTAAATGAAGGGTCACAGTCCCTATCCCTTTCACGAGATAGGTGGCATTGTATCCGAGGATAATTTCCAAATTAGTATCCTTTTCAATGAAACCAAAGAGGGCCTATTTATATCCAGTGAAGTGCCTTGAGGTACCACTATCAATCAACCAGTTATCCATGGTGTCGGAAGGAGATGCATCAGAGAGGGCAGATATAGAAATATATTCATTTATTTTATTATCAACAACATTGGATTCATCATACCTGGAATTTATTAACCTCTTGAAAGATTGACCATTTCCATTTCTATTTCGATCTAAGGGACCCTTCCTCTTTCCATTGAACCTATTGTTCCTATGTTAATTCCCCCTAAAGTTGTTGTTGTTATTGTAGTCATCATCTCGGGGAGAGTCCTTTTTATTGGGGCACTCTCTTGCATAGTGACAAAACTTGTTACAATTGTAACATCTTCCCTTACTTCCTTTAGGACCCTCTCTTCCATGATTTTGATTTCTCGGACCAACATTATTCCTCTTCTTTGCATGAGCGGTGAAGGCATTAGGGTCAATTCCATTCCCATTTGAGGGATGGTCTCTCTCCATCATCCTTGTCGCCTCTTGAGTTCATATTTTCATAAATTCATCAAATTTAGGGATTATATTATTATTTAGAATAATAGTATTAATTTTTTAATACATACCATGGCAGGGGAAGTCCAAGGGCAATGAGAGTGAGCTCTCAGTCAGCTATATCCTCTCCAATATCTAAGAGATCATTATTGATTTCGATAATCCTCATGAAGTGGGATTAGATGGACTCTCCCTTTTCCATCTTGATGTCCTTCAACTTGTTCTTCAAAAAGAGAATTTGATTAGAATTTCTGGCCCTGAACATGCTAACCAACTTATTATACATCTACTTATATTTTTCCAACTTAGAGATATAAGCAATCAAGTGATTATGAACATAATCCATGATGATATTCTTTGCCTTGTTTTCCCCTTTCTTGTGATTTGTTTTAGTGGCAGCTGATGCATTAGATGAAAGCTTAGTGATCTTTCCCTACACATAATCCATAACATCTTGATCCTTAAATTTCAGATCCAAGGACATTTTCCAAGCATGATAATGAGACTTATCATTCAACTTGTCATCATATTTGAAGAATGAGGAATTCGTTGTCCCTGATCCTTATCTATTCAAATTTGGTGATTTCTCTTCTCACTCAGTGCTTGGGCTTTGTCTCCACCTTAGCTCTGATACCATGTTAATTTTAGTTAACCGTCGTATGTTCTATGCTTAGAGAAGTTTACTTCAATCTTTCTTATTATCCCAATTCAATTTCAGATATGCAATCACATAACCATTGAAATTAAATGCTGATAGAACATAAATTAAATCGACAGAAGACAAGCCAAGACAAGAGACACAAGAATTCTTATAATTCTTCTTATTCAACAAAGAGTGAGAAAATGTATTTTACAACAGTCAACAGGATGCCCTAGCCAGCAAAGACTTCGCTAGTCAAATTAGCACTTCAACCTCCAATCAAGCTCGGTCAACCTTGGTCAAATTCGACCTTCATTCAAAGTAAAACACAACCCAAAACAATCCACAATTCAAGTCAACATAGAAGTAAAAGTCTGCGGTCATCTACAGTCAAAGTCAAGTTTGACCTTGGTTTTTGTGCCTCCAGTTGTGACCTCTCCAAATCGGATTTATGACCTCAAAAATGCAGTCAAGATATGAGAGTTGACCTAAAGTCAGCACTGGTCAATGCTGTCCAGAAAAGCCCTAAACCATTTCGAAAATTGCAGCTTCCTGTTTCACACGTGTGGAGGAGAGAGAAGCCTCTAAGGCTGTATGAACCAATAATATGAGAGAGAGATGTGTGAGATGAATGAATGATGAAATTAGCATCATGTATCTCCTTTTTATATCCATGAATTTTGGTGTGTGACACATCTTTTGGGGCTTGTGAGCCTACATTACAATTTTTCCCGACCTTAACAATTTTCACATGTGTGGAAAATGAATTCAAAATTCAACTTCTTCCCATCCAAACAAGATGATCTTTAGATAAATCTTGCACCTCTCTGAAAGAGGAATCCAACAAAAATATAATCTCCATCATATGTGTAATGCAACATGGAGTTTGACCCTAGTTTCCAAATTTAACATGTGTGAATTTGATATGTCTCGTATTAGAATTACATCTTTTGAATCAATTTGATCAGATGATGAAGAATGAGGTTTTGTTTTAGATCTTCTCTTCGAATATTTAGTAGTAACAACAAAAGATGGAAAATGAGAAGTAGGCATTGAATTTAAAGCATTAAGCATCAATTTCTGTTGTTGTTTAAGTTTGCTAACTTTATAGAGTGTAATGTTTGCCTTGGTTTTCTTCATATATTCAACAATATTATACTTAATTTTATCAGATATCAATAATGTATTAGATGGAGAAGAATTTGTGGTAGATGATTTTGGTGTACTAGAATTTTGGCCAAAATTTTTCTTCGGCATAGCTTTTTTTAGTTGAAGTTGAAGTTGCCTATTTCTGACCTTTTGAAGATGCATCAACAACACTCTTACTTCTGGTAGTAACTGACATTACTTGTTCATTTTCTTCATCAGATGTAGGAAGAATAAAGTCCTAAAGTCCATGTGCTTAAACAATGTCTTCTTCTTCTATTTCTTCATCAACTTCTTGAACTTATTCTTCATCTTATTCAACAGTTGATATATGTGAGGGTGATTGAGCAGATGGTGTGGCTGGCTGAATCCTTCTAATGGGTCGAAAATATAGTTTATTGGATGAAATTTCAACAACCTGTTTTTTCAATCTACAATCTAATTTGAGATGGTTTTAAGAACCTTTTGTAATCCTTCCATATGAAATGGGTATTTAAAATCTTTCTTCTTGGTTTACTCTTTGAAGGTGACCTTTGCAGGCTTTATTTCTTTAGCTGCAAATTTCTTCTCAAGGGATAATAGTATTTTATCGAATGCCAGAGATTCTTTAATGTTATCAATGAGTGCTGTTTTTGTGCTCTATCAACGAGCATATCAATATTTGAAGGCAAGGCACTAATATACCAGTCGACCTAGACTTCTGGACCTAGTCTAGATGCAATTGAAATTTTATTCAAAAGTTTATTAACTCTAGAATTAAAATCTTTAATATTTCCATGAGGATATATCTTAATAATGGTTAAGTCATTAATTAATGTAGTTGGTGTTTTTTCTTCTTCACATTTCTTAAGAAATTGTTCTTCAAATGCATCCCAATTATTTATTGATCCAGAAGGTAAAGAGAAGTACCAAGATCTAGTTGATCCTTCAAATGTGTAAGGGAATAGCCTACAAACTACATCCTCCTCAGAAACACCATTTAGATTGATAGCTAACATAAAATGATGAAGATGTTATTCTACAGGATTTCCATCATCCAGATTGTATTTCGACAACCGTCTCTCTAGATGTTTGGGAAGAGGATGCAAAGGGGGATTCATTGCTACTACTCCTGGGTTATTCCAAGGTCTATTTTCCATTCCGGGATTGATTATGTGACCAGTGGTAGATGAGGTAGAACCATAAATAGATGAGATTGATGAATGGGAAGTTAAAATAATAATAACATATCATGATGCCCCTATGGAACTACTAACAATAATAGTGCCTGTTGGTTGGGTAGAAAATGAATGAGTGGATGAAGAGGGAGACATGGATGAATTAGGATAAAAGGGATGATAAGATGATGGTAATGAAGAAAATGAAAGGGGCTGAGATGATATTGAAGGAATGGTAGTTGTGGGAGGTGGAGAAGATGTAGTGTTTTTACTAGCAAAATAATCAGTGACAAATATGTGTTTTTCCTACGGTGAGTTTGTAATGGGAATTTAAATGGTTTGATTCCAAGTTTTTCACTCTATTATCTGGTAATAAATTTGGAATATTTTAGTGAATATATAACACTTCATTCAGATGGCTCAAGTTGATCAACTTGTTCACCAGAAATTGAAATTCCTTCAATTTTTTGTATAATAGTTTGAAGCTCAGGAGAGTCTTCTCGTTGATCAGGTTGGGGAGTGCTTACAAAAGGTTCACTAGCTGATATTATAATAAGGATAGGAGATTTGGAAGATGGATCTTCAACTTCAGATCTGGGAGGATGTGATTTAGAATGAGATCTAGAATTTGTAGCTGATTTTTGGGGAGGGGATCGATTCTTGGGATGGCCACTTGATTTGATGTGTCATCTTCTTGAAATTCATTGTCTTTTGTCCCTCCTAGCATAAAAAATGTTGATGGACAAAATTTACGTCATCAACGTTTGGGAAATCCACCCGTCAAGGCCCCAATTGGACCATTTTCCGTTGAGATTGGTGGTTTCGACTGGTTCAAATGGGTTTTCATTTGCTTGTTCAAAGTATAGGTGAGCTGAAATGAGTTATAAAACGATTATAAGAGTGATATGCGAAAAATTATATATGCAAAATTAATACATAAATTATCTATAGTACTCGTGTATACAAATCACACATGCTAAAATGATAACATTGATTCATAATAATAAAGATTGCCATAAAAAAACATTAGAATAACAATTTAAGTTATCGTTTTGATTGAATAGTTAATCAAAACAATGTTAATCTCTCCACGTTTGATAAATCGAAAATATTGTTCTCTGTGATAAAAAAAAGAATTAATCTAGACACATTGAAAGTGATAAATGACATAATTAATATAAAAGCATACAAGAAAAATATTAAAATAATTATGAAAATTCTTTTAAATAAAGAATACATACAAACAAGATGAAAATAGCAGGTCTGATATCAGTCTATTTATTTCCAGAATTGCAATGGTTCAAATACATATTAAAAAAGAGAAACCTGAGTACAATAGTGCAAAAAAAGCTTCACTTTCATTCAAAAACCGAGAACCCCTTTCTAAAAACATGAAAGGGGTATTTACAATGTTTTTTACAAAGTAGGAGCTAAAACATATATCTAGGAGAGCTTGACTAAATTTTAAAGAATATGCATAATAATAAATTTGTACTAAACTGGGGTTGTTGAACTTGAACCAATGGTGCTTTGCCAATGCTTTTGGACTTTGAGTAGCGGTGCCACTTGTGGAGGAATCTGGGGCTTCATTAGCGTTTGAAAACTAAATATAACTACTTTGAATTATGGAATAATTTGAGTGGTGTTGTTTGTTAATGATTTTAAAAGCAACCAATGAATCTGAGGCTTTACCAATTATCCCCAGTTTTCCTCCAGATCTACCTTTTTCATTCGATCGATCTTCTTGGTGTCATTGTTACCTTTCTCGTTCCATTGCTCTCGTAATATCTACATATCTAGAACATAAACCTTAGGGAATTTTGAAATTAGATGAGCCTCAAGTAGTATGTCATTTACCGCTTCTACTATGGGGTTAGAAAGATCCCATGAATCAATGAGAGACCTCCTAATTACACGAATTCTTGCTTTCTAAATTTTAAGAAAAATCTTGGTTTGTCTCCCATCATTCTTTGGTACATCCGACTTTCTACCCTCTTCACTGTTCTGCATTTAAAAATTATTTCAGTTCTTTCTTCATTTCATCATAAGTAGTACTTATATCTAGTAAATCATTAGTTAAAGTATAACTAAATTTGCATTGAGTTTCCATTAAGCTAATATATTCATATAATAATTCATGCTGCCTTTTGAGCTGACTCTTAAGGTCACGAGGTTCATGTTTGAACTTATCAAACTGAAATGGGCATGCTTGTAGTTGTTCTATTTGCATCCATGCTTTCTTAAGTTATTTTCTTTTGAATTGATTTCTTCTGCATGATGAATTTTCAATGCTATCTGTTGTATCTTAAGATACAATCCCTCGGTTTTGAAAGGAATCAATGCTTAGGACATTTTAAAAGTGTGTCACATAAATGATTTTATCATGAGGTCTCAGTTCTATCCCACTGGAAACTAGCTTTCTAAAACCCTTAATGATTTGAAATAATAAAAGATTTCACAATGCCATTGACTGTTGATATATGAATGGAAAATAAGAATTGTAGGGGAAGCTCAAAGTAATATGCTGTAAACACATAATCTATTACTTTTAAGTTTCAGAGGAAATTCATGGAGAGAGGGGGAAACTCAAAATAACATGCTGTAAACACAGAATATATTACTTTAAAGTTTCAGAGAGAATTTGTGAAGGGAGAAGAGATGGAGTGAAGGAGTGCTTATTAAGGATATTCAACTCTTACAAACGCAAATCAGAGACTATCTACTTCTTTAACTCACTTCATTCAAGGAAGAAACCACATAAAATGGCACAAGAAACACGAATCACCATCAACAGTTGCAGGAAAATTGCTGCTTCTTTCATTCTCCCATCAGAAAAAGAAGTACAAAATGTAGTCCCCAAGAGGTCCATAACTCATAACCTTCTTCTTTCTTACTCCTTGGTTTAAATACATAAAAAAACAGTTTGTAACTGCTGGAACTTCTCGTAACTACTCAAAAATTCCTAAAACTATGTAAACTACCTATTACATTTCAATTAAAGACTTCATTACAATATCAATCTTTTAACAAGAAATAAAAATAAAATTAGAAGCATCAATCTATTTGCTGGATCAGATTGGTTGCTGTTGTGTCTCCTTCCATTTCGGCTGTGATGTCCTAACAGTTTGCATAAACGCATCTCCACCTGACTCTGCCCCTTTTGCACGTGCCTGCTACGTTCCATCTTCTCTTTTCCTTTACTCTGCGTTGGGTCACATACCCGAGTCTTTCTATTTGCTTTTAGCCCTTTTTCCATTATCAAGGCGTAACAACTTTTAGGACTTCTACATGTAGCATCGGGTCTCTTTCCACCCGAATCTACTCCTGCGTTCAACTTTTCTTCATAAGCTGCCACAAGACTTGGAATTGAAATATATTCTATTCACCTCTGAAAAATGCATCGCATCCGCCTTTTCATTGCATTTTGGTCTTCGGCGTTCACAACATATTTCTTAGCGCCTTCCCTTCGAAACTTGCGATGTGCGACGCGCGATAAAGGCAGGGATGATGTGGCGAATGGAGGTGGGGACGATCACAAATCGCAATCGTCGAAATGAAAATTTACCGCATTTTGCACTTTATTAAGTTCCAACTTCTGTGATCGCCGCTAAATCTGATTTCATGCGATGTGCGATATGAACCATCACAACTTAAATCACTTGCTGTGCGAAGAATTATCAATAAACACAAAAAATCGGTGATGTGCGATATGTGCCATCACAACTTAAATAACGTACCCTGCGAAGACTTATCAATAAACACAAAAGTTTCCGATGTGCGATATGCGCCAACCGTCTTATGTGATCTGGTCCGTCCGTCGCTCACTATCATTTCTATGAATTGATCCTCACTATAGATTCCCCCCTTTACGCTTCTTCCAAAAATCTTAAGTTTTTAAGGAAAACTCCAATTCTATTCCTTCGGGAAATCTATACGATTTCTTCGATAACGAACATGGTTTCATTCGACAGGCTCGCATATGTTCCTTTAACGAATAAATGATCTTTATTAGTGACTTATTTTTCTCCACGGTGCAACCCTCCCTAGCTTATTCGGTATTATGCAACACTAATCTCTCCTGAGGTTGCGAATAAGACCTAATCGACCTTGACTTGTGCGCTTTTATTCTTTGCTGCTCCTCTGGCTTAGATTACACCTCCAATGCTGCTGCTTCCTCGATTTTGGTTCTAGTGCACATGTGATGATGAATCCTCGTTGAGCTTGTGGTTATCCTCTCGATCGTATTACAGGTCTTCTTGAAATTTTAACAACTGTTCTTCAATAGCCTTGAATTTCTCAGAACCTCTCTTGACTTTTATCTGAGTCAAATTAGGCTACAACATCTGGCTCCAATTGGGGAAAACACTTTGGTAGCAAAGTCCTGAGAAATTGTAGATCAATAGCCTTTATTGGGCATGGAGTCAAGGAGCACTTGCAGATTAGTAGCCTTTATTGGGCATGGAGTCAAGGAGCACTTGTAGATTAGTAGTCTTTATTGGGCATGGAGTCAATCCCAAATGGGAGTTGATCCAGTATGAAATCCTCTCGAAACCTACTATAATTTGGACTCCTTCCTTTATTATTAAACTGGAAATACTGAACCATAAATAATACAACTAAAAATGCTCAACTTCTGAGCTTATTTATGCATAACTCCTACATATGTGTTCATGTCTGAACTCAATCAGGTGAAGTCAACCTTCCAATGGCACCAATCCAACATCTGCATGTTAGACCTAATGTCTCCATACTGTTGAAATTTGAAGATCATAATAGGGAGATACCATGAAATTTTTCCAGATACCAAGCTTTGCACATGCCTTTGCATAAATGTTCATTGCTGACAAAAGAAATTTTCCATATAGTTCGCTACTAGATCATATAATTGATGAGACCATTTTTATGCTGCCTCATTTTCTTGAACATTTTGTTGATGTAGACTTATTTGAACAGGGCAACTTCCTTCACTATTTGACTCCTCAATTTGAGGTTGTATACGAGAATATTGATTGTTGTTTTCTACTGAAAACCATTTAGGCTGAAAAGAGAAATCTAATATTTTTTCCTCATAATGCTGATGTTCTTCGTATAATGCCAATTCTTGAAAAAAATCTTCCTCCTCTTGCAAACACACCTGAGAAGCTCCAATAGTTTCTCCTCTATTCACAAAATCATTAAAATTATGAAAATTGTAATGATCTTCTAGGATTTCAGCGTGTAGTTCAATTGTTGCAACGAATTTTTGACTAGAATATTTAGAATGCTTGAATTTTTGTGTTTCAGCAATACAGGAATCCTTTGACTCCGTTTGAAAATATTTGTTCATCTCTAAATTTGTATTCTCTTGTAAAGAAATTCCAATGTTTTCTTGACATGACCTCTTGTCTTCAACAAAACTTGTTCTTTCAACGTGACAAGAAAAATTTCTACAAGCCCACACATTATCTTCAATTTCCTATGCATAAAGAAACATCAGCTCCAGAGTGCAAGGATTTCTCTCCTTGAGATAAAAATCCAAGACAATAGAAAGAGCCCTCAAATAGTAAACCATAGCTGTAGCTTCAGGACGCTGAATCTCTTTTGGCATGCTAAAATAATTTTTTTGAAACCTCCTAGTAAACTCAGTGATTGATTCATTGCTATGCCTCTGGATAGAATATAATTCCAAAAGGTGTTTTTCATATGAATTAAGCTCACCCCAATATCTAAGAAATATATCTTGAAAACCTTGCCATGAACTAATTGATTTTGCTTCCAAACACTGGAACCATTTCCTAGCACCCTGCTTTAATGAATGGAAAAACATCCTTAAAGCCACATATTCATAAAAAAATTGAAATTTGTCCAGAAATTACTCAAATTCTAGGATATGTTGTTCAATTGAAATATCCTCCTCCTCTCCAGAAAAAAACTTGGCAAAAATTTCAATCCTTTTGAAAGATATTGACAGAGAATTGTGGGGCAGCACTAAGGGTTTGAAAATCACCTTGGTTCCAAGCTGGAAAGAAGCGGATTACTGATGAGGTAGAATATTATCACCCAAAGATGATGAATCCTCACCTTTATGCCCGGACTGTAACAAATTATCTTCAAGAATTGTAATACAACATTCATTTCTCCTCTCATATTTAAGAGATAAAGTTGTGTCAAGATCAATAATACAATTGGAAGAAAGATCTTCTTTCCCCAATAAAGAATGTACATTTTGGGCCTTATAATCTTATGAGAATATAAAGTAGGAAACAATATTCTTGATATGTAAGGGAAAATAGACCACCAAACTGATAGTGAAAAATAAAACTTCTTTTAAAATATGCAAAATCTGATATCTGTATTTTCCACGGCGCTTTCTCATTTTATTGTCTGCATAATTTCTCATCTAATGAAAACTTCATCAGTGGAGTTTCCAGGTGAATAATAAACAATCAAATTTGTATCTAAATCTTGTTCACCGTTAAGAAATATATCTCAATTCCCAGGGAAAAATAACTTCATGCCTTTGTCCCCGACGACAACACCAAAAAATGTTGTATCTTAAGAGACAATCCCTCGGTTGTGAAAGGAATCAGTGCTTAAGACATTTTAAAAGTGTGTTACAAAAATAATTTTATCATGAGGTCTCGGTTCTATCCCACTGGAAACTAGCTTTCTAAAACCCTTAATGATTTGGAATAATAAAATATTTCACAATGCCATTGACTGTTAATATCTGAATGGAAAATAAGAACTGTAGGGGAAAATCAAAGTAATATGCTATAAACACAGAATATATTAATTTTAAGTTTCAGAGGAAATTCATGGAGAGAGGGGGAAACTCAAAATAACATGCTATAAACATAGAATCTATTACTTTAAAGTTTCAGAGAGAATTTGTGAAGGGAGAAGAGATGGAGTGAAGAAGCGCTTATTAAGGCTATTTAAATCTTAATTACAAACGTAAATCAGAGATCAAATGCTTCTTTAATTCACTTCATTCAAGGAAGAAACCACATAAAATGGCACAAGAAACACGAATCACCATGAACAGTTGCAGAAAAATTGCTACTTCTTTCATTTTCCCATCAGAAAAAGAAGTACAAAATGTAGTCCCCAAGAATTCTGGAACTCGAAACCTTCTTCTTTTTTACTCCTTGGTTTAAATACATACAAAAACAATTTGTAACTGCTAGAACTTCTCGTACCTACTCAAAACTTCCTAAAACTGTGTAACCTACCTATTACATTGAAATTAAAGACTTCATTACAATATCAATGTTTTAACAAGAAATAAAGATAAAATTAGAAGCATCAATCAATTTGCTGGATCGGATTGGTTGTTGATGTGTCTCCTTCCATTTCGGTTGTGATGTCCTAACAATTTGCATAAACGCATCTCCACCCGACTCTGCCCCTTATGTACATGTCTACTGTGTTCCATCTTCTCTTTTCCTTTACTCTGCGTCGGGTCACACACTCGAGTCTTTCTGCCCGCGTTCGACCCTTTTTCCATTATCAAGGTGTAACCACTTTTAAGACTTCTACACGTAGCGTCGGGTCTCTTTCCACCCAAGTCTACTCCCACGTTCACCTTTTCTTCATAAACTGCCACAAGACTTGGACTTGAAATATATTCTATTCACCTCTGAAAAATGCATCACGTCTGCCTTTCCATCGCATTTTGGTCTTCGGCATTCACAACATATTTATTAGTGCCTTCCCTCCAAAACTTGTGACATGTGATGCGTGATAAAGGCAGGGATGACGTGGCAAGCAGAGGTGGGGCCAATCGCAAATCACAATCGGAGAAATGAAACTTTACCGCATTTTTCACTTTATTAAGTTCCAACTTTTGCGATCACCACTAAACCTTATTGCATGCACTGTGAAATATGCGTCGTTGCAACTTAAATCACTTGTTGTGCGAAGACTTATCAATAAACACAAAAAATCGCCGATGTGCAATATGCACCATCGCAACTTGAATAACTTGCTCTACAAAGACTTATCAATAAACACAAAATTTGTCGATGTGCGATATGTGCCAACCATCTTATGTGATTTGGTCCATCCGTCACTCACTATATTTTCTATGACTTGATCCTCGTCGTTGATTTCCCCCCTTTATGCTTCTTCCAAAACTTTTAAGTTTTTAAGGAAAACTTCAATTATTTGCCTTTGGGAAATCTATACGATTTCTTCGATAACGAACACGGTTTCATTCGACAGGATCACAAATGTTCCTTTAACGAATAAATGATCTTGATTACTGACTTGTTTTTCTCCATGGTGCAACCCTCCTGAGCTTATTCGGTATTATGTAGCGCTAATCTCTCATGATATTGTGAATAAGTCCGAATCGACCTTGACCTGTGTGATTTTCTTCTTTGCTGCTCCTTTGGCTTAGATTACACCTCCAATGCTGCTGCTTCCTCGATTTTGGTTCTAGTGAACATGTGATGATGAATCCTCTTTGAGCTTGTGGTTATCCTTTCGACCATATTACAGGTCTTCTTGAAATTTTAACAACTGGTCTTCAATAACCTTGAATTTCTCAGAATCTCTCTTGAATTTTAGCCAATTCAAATTAGGCTACAACACTACCAACTGATTTTGTAGCTCTGTAATGGTATTATCTTTTGAGCTTAATTATGTTTTCCACTGGACCTTGAGATGATATTTTTCTTTTGTTCAAAAATATTGTTGCATATTAGAAATCCTTTCATTTTTTCTTTCACTTTACCCTGAAATTTAAAGACTTTTTCAATTGTATCAGAAGCATAGGCACCTATTAACTGAATCAATTTTCATAATTCCTTAGTGGAATCAACAAAGGACCCTTTCCAAAGAACTTCAACTGGTGTGACATGAGAATTTTTTCCAGTAACTAGGGCCCAAGAATCATCAATTTTCCTCTTCTTCCTTCCCCTTTTGATAAGTGATTTGTGATTTGGACTATAGAAAATATCCATAGGAGGGATTTGTTCAATGGTAAGGAATACTTCAGAAGTCGGATGAACTAGAATAAATTCTACATTTGTAGATGTTTTTTTTTTTTTTTCTTTATCCTTAGGGGTGTTCTAGATGGTAGCATGATATCTTTGAGTTATATTCTTTTGATAGTATGTTTCTATTTTTAAGTCTACAACTTCTTGTTCTTATGTATTTTTATTTTCCTTTAAAGTCTGATCAAACTCATCCCATGATTTCTCCATCTTAGGATTCACTACAGAAATTGTATTTTTAGGATATGTTGAGATTGATGTTCTTGTTTTCTGGATTATTGGCGTGGAAAAACTCTTCTACAGGAAGCGCTAATGCATTCATATGCAATGTTTCTAGTCTGGAAATTTTGAAGCGAATAATTGATCACGTTCTTTAGGTTGTAATATGTCCATCACCTTTTGCAATATTGACTTTAAAGAATAGGTTTGAGAATATATATCATCAATTTTTTTCTCCTCATGAATATATCTTCTTATACCGATAAGGGAAGCTATTTGATTTGATTCTTTATTAGGGTTGTATTTCCGGAAAGGGATAATAACCAATTTGAGCTCTCATATGGGTGGTAATTCTTTCTCTGCATGTCAGTAATTTCTAGAGAAAAAAATCTAAATGCTAATGGAAATGCTAGACGCTATTATTGCTTTCCTTCAAGGTTCTAGTTAGACCATGGCCGACCAATTGATAGGACACTTCCCTGCAAAGAAATTTATTTGGAATATAAAGGGGCAAGCCATGTGGTGAAGCATAACTGCCCCAAACTCGAATATAAGTAAACGATTCTTCCCCAAACCAAGTTTCGATATTCTTAAGATTATTCATAGCCTCCTGGGACATTATTGGTGGTTTATTTTCATACACCAAGTCATAGATAGGAATCATAACCCTATGGCAGATTTGGTAAAACTATTCAAAATAATTTTTTTCCCATAGGAAATTATAATATACATGAATGGGTAGGGGATTATAAATAGTCCATTTCCATCCCATGGAAGGGAAATCTAAAGTAAAACATAGGAAATACATGATATATGCAGACATATAGAAAGGGGGGATTTTGTTCTAAAAAACAATGCGAGATTGGTAGAATGAAAGATTATGTTTGTCTATATTGTTCGATAAGATAGTAGCCCAGTCGACAATTTCACCCTCAGAGGCACTATTAATAAGGGGAATCCAAGATTTTGAAAATATTGAGACATTTGGTAATGCATATAACCTACACAACATAACAACGACTTGACATAAAGGACTTGCAAGTGAGGCAATTGGTACTTAACCTCAACGTCAATTTTATGCTGGTGAGTGTCCTGTCTCCAATATTTGATTAAATATGTAGGTACCCCATGATTTTTGGTGAATTTATCCACATATTATTTATTAAAATGACACCGCGACTTTGGTAGCTGACACATAGCCTAGAGGTCTACTATTACGAACAAACCAATAATTGTGCCCTTCCTGGTGTAAAATTTCCTTTCTATAACAATAATATCCTCCACTACCCACCTTATCATGTTTGTATATGGTATAAGTATCGGCCTGGAAGCAATTCAGTGAAGAAATGAATTCGCTGCATCCTATATGGTGGTCTCATAAGTAGGAAATTTGTCATATGCTGTTGCTATTTTCATTGTGACTCGTGGCCCCTCATCCTCAAAAAGTTTATATATGTTCTCTCATGAAAAATTTCCATAATCCCTGGTGAAAACTATGTCAGAGAATCATTAGGGGGAATTTTGAGGTATAAAATAGGCCTCCTAAGAAAAATGTACAACTAAAATATACTTTATTAGAAACAATAGGATTCAGTATGATGATGTCAACCGTGGGTGGATGATTAACCATTTTTGGAGTAAAAAAGTAAAAATATGAAAAAATAATAAAATAATAAAACTACTTTTTTCAACTCGTATTTTCAACTTATCTCCCTAAGGTTTTATTCAAATTTCGATTGGGATTACTCGTTGGATGTAAAATTTAATTCTTCATCCAAGGAGAACCTATGTTGCATACTTTCAATGAACCCTGCTACACGAAAAATGAGAAATACATGAAAAAACGTGATTGCAATAACATTTTTTCATGTATTTATCATTTTTCGTGTAGCATGGTCCATCGAAAGTTTGCAACATGGGTAATCCTTGGATGATGAATCAAATTATGCATCCAATGAGTGCTCCCGCTCGAAATCTGAGTAAACCCATAGGGGGATAAGTTGAAAATACAAGTTGAAAACATAGTTTCTTTCACCTCTAAAATTTGATGATGTAATCTAATCTTATTTTATTATTTCCACTATTATTTTATAATTTCCTTAGGAGGCCCATTTTAGACCCAAAATTCCTCTATTGAAACTTGATTCCAGTGATTCTCATCTACTGTTTCTTTGTGTGGGCCAGTCGGCTTGGGCGCATGAGTCTTTCTCTTTGGTTTGGCCTTATTCATCTCTTCCTTGGGATAATTGTTTAAATTCTCTTGTAACACTAGAACAATGGTTTCTGCAGAGTGGAGCAATTTATCACAAAATCAATGAACACTAACTGAAAATGAGGGTAAACAAAGTTAAAGTAAAATTAAATTTCAACTATTAATGTGCCAGATTTGACCATTATTAGCCATATTAATTAATTAGATGGGAAACGACACGAAGCCACGTGAAAAGGACACGTGAAGTAGCCACATCATATCCCAGATCTCTGAATCTCGTAACACTTAAAAATTAAATTATCATAAAATCTCCAAGGTCACAAGCTTTCGAGTTCACTTAACTATAAAAACAACTTTCAAATAATAATGCGCATATGTGAGCCATTCTTCAAAGGCGGGACATGGATCCCATAAGGTTTTCAAATTGAAATAATAAATAATCTCTGAAATTATGAGATTTTGGGTTATGTGGGGAGCTGGGATAACAAGCTCGTGGGAAGTTGTTTAGGAAGGAGAGCGGGCAGTGGGTGCGTTTATCAATAATCTCGGATCTCAGATCCTAGATGCTCTTTAACCTTAGTTTTTGTGGAAGTATGAGATCCTAGGATTCCAGGATTTCTATAAATCCAAGTGTTTTAAAAGTTTTTTTAAATATTTATTTCATTCGAAAGGATCACTAAGCTTAGTTTTATAACCATTTTATTCATCAATAATTAAAATTATCAAGTTTTTCTAAGTAATCTATAAATTAGAATAATTTGAAGGATCCCTATTTTTTATTAAAAATAAAACAAATGGGGGGTTTTTGTTTGCTACAATAGTTTCATACTTTTTTTGGGATTTATTTAGAAGTTTTAAGAACTACATTTCTCCCTTGGCCCAACTTATTCTTTCTAGATCGAGAGGTGCAATGGGTCTTTTTAATTTATACAGAAAATTGTTACCCAATATAGACAATGCGTTGGGCGAAGGAAGGGTTTCAAAATTTGAATTTTATGTTGGTTTTTTCCCAAAATATTTCACATTCCTGATATTCTATGTTTCTTCCTTTCTTTTGGAACTTAGGTATTTGTTGGAGTGAAAAATATCCTTGAGAGAATGGGAATGTAAAATGCAAGATGTAATAAGGAAAAACAATCGAAAAAAATCATTGCAATAAAGAATTGTGGTTTGTTAATTTTTTTCCTGATCCTGGGCATGAGGGCCCAGATGGAGTTGTTGTAGTATTTAGTAAGAGACTGAGATGTACAAGGGAAACACTTCAGGATTGGTGAGAATATGATCACAATAGATATTGAATACAACTATTTTCTACCAAGGCTTTCACATAGAGGGAATCCTATTTCCTTGTCTAGATACAGGAGAGGAGGAGAGATAGTAAAAGAGTATGTAGCTACCCATTGTTAGCCTACCTCTCAACCTAGAAAGGATGGATATATCGAGATAAAATAAATTTTATAACTTCCCTTCAAAAAAATCTTGTTTATTATCACATGGTTGGATGGTAACACTACTCCTCACGTGGATACTAATTCTAATATGCAGTATGCACTAGAAGTTTTGGCACCTACAATCTTTAATTGGTGCGAAGGGATTTTGGTTAATGTAAAGGAGCAATTGAATAGGGCGAAAACCATGAGGTTAAAAAACTTCGGGTATGGCTCCATCATAGTTTCATTTTCTTTGTAGAGGGCACCATTGTTTCATCCTCAAAGGATATCTCGTGAGCTACCTGGACCAAGGGAACCTCAGATGAGATAGTGGGTAGATTTGATGGCTCGACATGGTGGAGGACATATGATGTGGTTTACTCCATTCTTTAGATGGCTATAAGAGCAACTAATCATGCTCAGGGATTTTCCCTACGTTGGAGAAGATTTCCGAGGTGATCCATAACTCATATTACCTGAGGGAGAGCAGTGCGATGATGTAGGTAAAAAGCATTGTCATTTTGGATATTTTTTTGGATTTTGAGTTTTACATTTTTGTTTTGTTTTTAATGTGTTAGAGGTTGACTACCAGTTTTAGATGTAGACATTTGGCTGGTGCTACCAATGGGCATGTCCCTGCTCCATCGACGAGCACAACCACACTTTTGGCAGGGTGGAGTAAGTCGAGAAAAGATGAAAGATATGGAAGACCAAGATCTAACAAAGACACTAACCGAGTTTGAGCATCACGTAGAGGCTCTGACCTGAAAAATTATTGATACAAGGATTAATGACATCCCTATATGTTTACAGAGATATACCATAGAGGTACCATATCATATTGTTCGATTGTTGCACAAGGCTTCTCGTGATCATCATCGGGATTAGTCACCTAG
The DNA here is from genome assembly GCA_034641835.2 of Pinus albicaulis. Taxonomy (NCBI): domain Eukaryota; kingdom Viridiplantae; phylum Streptophyta; class Pinopsida; order Pinales; family Pinaceae; genus Pinus; species Pinus albicaulis. Next base: position 1,480,085,428 of record CM076579.1, on the reverse strand, counting down.
GGGATTTTGAGCCACATTTTGTCTCACATGTATTCAGATATTGTAGGCTGTGGGCCATATGTGTCTCAACCACAATTTTTATAAAACTAAAAACACTATTTACAGTTTCTAATCTATGGATGTTTTCTAATTTATTCTGCTATCTTGTACAATGTGTGATGATTATATATTTAAAAATGTTATAAATGTCTGTCTAAAACATAATTATCTAATGGATCTGTCAGTGTATTTAGACTTCTTGGAACATGTTGAGATTTGATGTAATCAAAATGGCTCTCTAAGAGGCGAACTCTCAAGAACATACGTAACATATTTGGACTCCTCACTGAATAAATGTTATTCAAATGTAGCACCACGAGTTGTGAATCAATTCTGACAACTAGTTGATGAATACCATGTGAAATGGCATCAGAAAATAGTTTGATCACAACACTATACTCAATGATATTTTTAGTTGAGTGACTGATGCATATTCCTTGCAAACACACTAACTTGTCAGTAGGAGCATAGATTGTCCATGCTTCAGAGGAAAGGTTATGGGTACTACGACTAGCGCCATCAACATAATTAACATATGGTTGAGGGAACAATCAAACATATAAAAATCAAATGTAATACAAAATGAGCAGAAGCGGTAGAAAAATATCAATAAAATCATACTACAAACACACTAACAAACTGATACAGTATGTACACAATGACCCTGTAGAAAAACTGTAAGCATAGTATTTTTTGAGGTACAACCCATTACAAGGTTGCACTAAGGGAATTACTGGAAAATATACAAGATCGTAGGGCCGTTTCGAAAGTACCCGATTAACTATGTATGGACCTAACCACATGGGTTTTAATTTCCGAGCTACTAACTTGTCAGCTTCTTGGTCATATAAGAGGATCAAATCAACTTCCGAGAAGACAAGAGGTTTGACATTTTTATCAAATTGTGCTTTGATACATTTTTTATGAGCCTCATTAGGCATCCCAACATCACGATGAGTCTCATCTAGACGTGCTAGTTGCAAAAAACGTTCTTCTTTGGTAGAGGTATCGGGGGAGAAGTTCGATGGCTAGTTTCAGTGACAGGATTTAACGTTCGATGGGAAGGAAAAATTTCAGACCATACACTAGCTAGAAAGGTGTGAATTCGGTCATAGTACAAACACAGGTACATTATGCCCACAAAGCCAAAAAAGCATGGTATGCCAATTTGATTTGTGAATCCCTACCATTTTTCACGAAGCATCATTTTTAATACTTTTTTGATAGCTTCTACCTAACCATTGACTTGCAAGTAGTAGGGAGTTGAGTTGTCATGTCGTAAGCCCAACTTGGTAGTAAATTCAAACATTATGTCATTTGTTGGCTTGTGACCTCACTGATAAAAGAAAAGGGGTTGTCGCATAAACAAAAATAAAAAACCGCAAGCTAAGAGGATGCATAATAGCAAAGATCATAGAGGTGACTTTCAAAGAAAAGCGCGATGATACCATATTGATTATTCACTAAGACAGCGCGAACAATTCCATGGCGAAACCATGTGCCAAGTACCGACGCCCAATAACCATTTCGTCGCCATCCAAAAGGTGCTAAGGTGGTCGAAGTCGACCCCCCGGAGGAGGTGAAATCATCCCTCCTCCAGGCCAATCAGAGTGGTTTCGTGGGGAAAAGAAAAGGGGATGGAGGCCTCTGTCCACCCCACCGAAAATCTAGAGGGCCCGCCATGATCAACAGTTGGCTTAGGTAATTTCACGGTAAGGTAAGTCTAGTAGGCAGTGCGAAGGCCGATACCTGCCTTGTCCGGCATGTGGCCCCCACCTACTCTGCTGCTGCTAGCCAACCACCTGGTGCCACGTGTCTCACTATTGACGTCCTTACGATGTCAGCCTTACAAGTGTCACCCCGCCTCGATACTCAGTAAAACCCTGTTTTCCGTAGTGCGTTTTACCCTTGAATGTGCAATGTTACTGGTTATTTATCAGTATTTTGCTCTATCAGGCAGGTTAAAACTCAAGTATTGGTATCTTTCACTCTCGTGTCATTTTCCCTTTCTACCTCACTGGTATTTCAGGTATTTCATTGTTTTCCCTTTTGCTATTTTCCTTTTACTTTTTTTCAAATTGTCATGGAAAAACTGAAACGCTTCACGCTCGAAACCCCCCAAGCTCGCGAGGTCAGGACTGCTCCTGGACCCAAACCCCTCACCGATGCTCACGCCAAACTCTGTGACCCGGTCTATCCCTTCAATGTAGCCCGCACCAGAGTTGAGCTCTTTGACTTCCGGCGAAAGGGCGAGGATATATTTAGGGTCCTCGAGTCAGGCCTGTATTATCAAATTACCCCGATGACACATCCGTTTCCAAAGTTTATTGTCTGGATTGGGGAGGCCTACATCAAGCGTAAGGACATCTTCCTTTCCACTCGAGGTACCAAGATCCTTGAGATTACCCCAAAACTCATAAGAAAAGCCCTATGTTACCCTCCTGCTCAAAACTGCGTCGAGTTCTCTGAAGTCACTCTCTCCTGCCATTTCTCAAATCAATCCTTGGAAAAACAAAGTGGTTTCCTCGACCTTATCTCCGACACGCCTATTATCATTCCCTCACACAGATTCGATTCCACTGTCATCATTCCGTAACACCATACAACCTATTCTAGAAGTCATCTCGGGAATGTTAGGGTTTGAGGATGCTGAGCTGGTGACTAAGGCGGGTGTAGCTCTCCTATGGATCATGATGTAGGAAGAGATCCTTTTGGATATCCCTTCCTTTCTAGCCTCGGCTATCAAGGCTCAGTTTCAAGAGATGTCTTCCTTTTGTTCTTTCAAATATTTCTCCCTTGTTTTCTACCTATTATTATTTGAGCACGCGGCTAAGTTTGAAAGTATAGGCCTGAACAAGTTTTCCAGGAGAAATTCCCAACCCAGATCTGTTTTCGAGTGGACTCCGATAGTTCGCCAGCAGCCAGAGGGGAAGGGGTATGCGGAATTCCTTAACGATTTCATTTTCATAGACTATACCATCATACACGACAACTCCCCACCCAGAATTTTTCCTGAGCAAAAATATTGGCTCCAGTTCAGTGACACGGATTGCACAGGCGATTGGTACCTATTCGAAGACCACACCGAGATTAGGGTCTACGGTGTTGAAGTACCCCCTTATCACCTGCCATTGTTCCCGTCCATGAGGATATTTTCCCTCGAGTTTATCCGCCAAGTATTAAGTGCTGATAAAATCCACTTTTCTCCCGCTAAAAAGGGGCACTTCTTCGAACTCCCAAACTTTATAGACCCTTTCACCATTAATTCAAGGCATTCCCTCTCCACTATGGAAATGATGTTGTAAGAGATGAATTTACCTCAGGGAAATTACTGGCACTATGATCCTAAGGGGTTCCTCACAAATAGGAAGAAGAAGATTAAATCTAAAACATATGTGCATGAACCTAGGCCTCTCATCGAATGGAAAGCTAACTTTGATACGTGGCCTTTGGATACACAGATGGAGGCTGAATCCTCAACTGCTGAAGGAAAAGGAGATAATGTGCCCGTTGAGGCAGAAGGGCAGGAACAGGAGGACCCCTTGGGAAGTCAAGAGTTCATGGATGTTGATGAGGAAACTCACCCTAGTAAAAAATAGAGAACTGAAGGGCCAAATGACCTAGAGGCCGAGTTATCTGATGATGAGGTCCCTGTGCTCAGGGGTCCCGACAAAGACAAGCCGAGATTTCTACTCTCCTTCGATTCTGCCTCGTCTTTAGCCCCCTCAGAGCTTTCATAGGCAGTCACATTGGGCAGATATGAAGCAAGGGATGAGATTGAGACCATGAACAAGCTCACAAGAGAAAGGTTGAGGGCCGAAATTTCTCAGTTCGTGGATAAACACCATACTAGGCCTTTCTCAGTTCTGGATATGGATAAAGAACATCTCATATTGGCCATCCAGCAGTCGGATTTGCATCCATCACCTTTGGGATCCCAATACAGAGCTATGGAAATAATTCTAAATCTGGGCAACATTCCCCTAATGGATAAGTCATTCTTGTGGACAAGACAAACCTCCCAAGTGTCTTACGGACAGCTAGCAACAAACAGAAAAACAAAAACTATTTTCTCTAGATAATATTCGATTCATTAATTAGCTACGATAGGGGTTTTGAAGACCTGCCTGTAGTCCAGCGCTATTTGTAATAATCTTCTTTCCAGTTGCTTGAAAGAGTCGTCTTCAAAGATCTGCAATCACAAACATGGAAAAAATCAATAGCACCTGCATAGGATAAACTAATTCACGAATTATATATATATCAAGATGATCAAGGAATTCAAGAAATAAGCTAATTAATTAAATAACTCATTGATAAAACATGATAAACAAGCTACTTAATGAAAGAACTCATTGAGAAAATGGTATTCATTCGTATTATCTTTGATAAAGAAGAGCCTTACAACCATGTCCGCCTTGATGTCGTACAGGCCTTCCTGGGGTCTGGAACAGGCGTTTCCTTTACTCTGACAAGATTTGCACTCTCTTAGCTAAAATACACATGGGTGTGTAATCATTCCCACATAATGATCAGTTAAGAGAGTCTGAGTCTATACAAAATTTCTCCTAAAAAATTCTCAAAGTCTAACTCACTAACTCTAACTTTTGAAGCTGCACTATGGCTTCAATTTATAGGAAAAGAGACGATGTTATCGTTCCACATAAGAAGGGATAGAATGCTCTTTTGAAGGGATTGAGCTCCATAAATCAAGGGGTAGGCTCCCATAATGGAGGAATGAACATACATGATAGGAGCGAACCTTCGACCGAATAATTGCTTCTAGAAGCTTCCAGATTTGACTGCTGGGCTTCTAAATGTTACTTTCTGCCTTCATTTTACCTTTTACAGGGGTTCGTACCCTTAATGAAGTAAAAGTGCGTTTAGGTCCCCATGCTTCAGAACAAAAAGGTGCAACACCGCAGGCAATGTTAAGAGAAAGTGTGGTACAAGTGTTTTTAAGACTTTTATGAGTTTTTCTCTCAATTTCAAGGCTTGATTTTAGGAACTTTGATGTTCTAAAATTATAAGGGAGTAATATATGAGTAATGATGAACCCATATAGACACTAAAACATCATGGTGACAAATTTCAGTGTAACAAATTGCCCCCTAAAGTGCGAAGTCTAAGAGCATTCAAAGAGTGATGTGCTTTATCATTTCAAGGATTAGCCTGTGGACACCCCAGTCAGAACCCTGTAAAAACATTCAACGCAAAACATATATATATATATATATATATATCATCACTGAATTAGGCATTCCCATACTCAGATCAAAAACTAACTAACTTGTTCTGATACATAAATGATTTTAATATTACATCAATATTATAGACACAGCATGGACGCAGCCATCTGTAATGAATAGTCTACTACATAATGAATAATAAAACTCCTTGCAACCTAGATGGTGGAAAATAGATCCAGGGTCTTGATTTCTGCTTCCCGAACTAGTACGGTTCTATCCATGCGATTAAATGTGTTGAAGTTGAACATGGTATAACCCACTTGATTACCAGTCAATGATGTGAACTGTTAAAAAGTGTGAGAGAAACCACCAATAATGAAAATGGCTCTCAAAGTACTCAGTACAATCCATGGAATGTGAATAAGTGATCTGAAGTTGAACATTTCACGGAATCGTTCGATCGAAGGTTAATGATGCAACCTGTCGTCGAAGGCGAGAAACCTGCCATTAAGGCATTTAGATTCCAAGTTACTGACGGATTTTAGATCAACTTCCTAGATGATGAGATGTCGTCAATAGAAAGTGATCCGTTGTAAGCAAGCTCACGACATGAAACCATAGATCAAGTTTTGAAGAAATGTTTTGCAAGGACTAACTTAGGGATGGTCAACGCGAATGGAGACAAATGTTTGCAGATAAATGGTTTGTTTGACTGTCCTCTTGAACACATAACGACACTGCAGATGGTTTGGTAACAGTTGCTCTAAGCTAATACCTAGAAACCGGCTGAAGACTTTCAATGTGGTTTGATTAACTGATAGGCAAAGGATTTTCCCAACCCAGGTAGAAGTGTGACAAAAAGTGTCGTGTTCAAGAGTGGTTTACTGCTTTTAAATCAAAGTGTAACAAATGAATTCATTTTCTCTCTTTTCCCCCACCATTTCTGGCAAGTACCTCTTTATTTTTGACAAGCTTGAGGAGGATAACATTTTCTTGTTTATAATCTCATCCTTCGGATGAGTCCAACTTAGTTTAAAATCAAACCGTAAGAAGGAGTGGTCCGTTCCTGTTTGAAATTGACAGGTCCTTTACTGTTAAATTTTAACGAGTCAAGTATAGGAGAAACTTGGTGTTTTTCATTTTTAGGGAGTCAGAAGAAAAAAAACTTAAGAAAACTCCATGGGTGTACTTTTTTGTAATTTTAGTCTCTCAGTCTTGAAAAAGGATAAAATAATGCGGGAGAGAACTCTATTGACCATGATTAGTCAACGTATACCTTTTTTGTAAATAGTCCATTTCAGTCCGGAAAAGGGGTAAACTTATACGGAAGGGACGACTGTTCATTTCCTTTAATGAGTTCGAATAGTCAAGTACTCAGCAATCTTTTCATCTTTAGAGAGTTTGAAAAGGGCTTAAAAGAGGATTCCATGGTTTCGCTTTTTCATAAATTTTAAAGAGCCCGAAAAAGTGATAAAAGTATACTCTTCGTAAAAAATGACCATTTCACCTGAAAAATTCGGTATTCTACACAAAAACTCAAAAAATTAAACATACCTACTTCAATAATAAAAATATTTTGAAAAACCATCTTTTTAAAGTGAAAAATAAACAAATTTAAATTTCATTTATTCGAAAAAACTTATAAAAATGAGTTTTCCAAATTCATTTTTACCGTTTGAGTTCAGAGTGAAGATTTGAGAGCTTTTGGCAAAAAACGCTCCAGAGAAGATTCCAGACAAATTGACCGTTCAAATCGAAAATCGTCTGCTCCAGGTAATCCACATCCTCTTTTCCTTGTTTTTCATCCGTTCATTTCCTTAATTTAGGGCTTAAAATTCATTTTTGGGGAGAAAATATGTTCAAAATTCCACCCTCGAGCGTCAAAGGTAAGACACACGACACCTGTGGACCCCGCCATTTTCTTACAAAGAAAAATGTCGTGGCCCCGTACTTTTAGCACAGAGCCCGTGCAGAGCTACGCACTATCTTTGAATGAAAAGTGTGGGGGCGCAGTGAAGAATTTAAAAACATAATTTCTTTCCGAATTACCCAAAATTTCCTTTTTAAAATGATTTTAATCTTTCATTTTTCTCATTGTAGGGTGTTTACAATGCTTAGCTGGCGGGAACATGAACATGAGGAGGTGGATGAAGCTGCAATGATTCATCCACCTACATTACAAGTTTTAAGAGCATGCAGGCTACTTAAATTCTGGGCTATCAGTGGCATGAGAGCTCAAGTAGACCTTCTCACTTGGTTGGTAAACAAGTGGGACGTACAGGACCAGTGTTTTGTGATTGGAGGCAACCGGCTCAAAATCGAGTTGGAGGACATATACTTTTTGACTGGTTTGTCTAAAAGAGGCGAACCACTTTCTCTATTTGGGGCTAGGCCAGGTGGCTAGTCTGTCGCTAGCCTGCAATTAGAGTTCTTCAATGATGAGGCCAATGCTAAAGACAAACGGATTGATATCAAAACTATCATCCGTCCTGAGTGAAAAGTGGTTGCATTTACCGTAACCAAGCTATGTGGAAGTGCCGCTTTGCACGTTGCTACTGGATCTCAAATGCGGATTGCAGTAGATTGTTTCCGAGGCACCATATTCAACTGGTGCGAGGCAGTGTTGGCTAACATCAAAGGCCAACTAACTAGAGAAAATAATGGGAAGTTAAATAACTTCGGATATGGATCGATCGTAGTTACTTTTGCTCTAGAGAGGATTCCTCTACTAGCCCCGCAACGTATTCCAGTTGATGCTGGTAGAGCTCAATAGCCTCGGATGGTTCGATGGGTTTCTTTGATGGCCCGTCACAGCGAGGGTGGAGAGATTGTTCGATTTCCCTTGGCATATTTTCATTGGTTAGAGCACCAACTCTTTGTGATAGACGATTTTCCTTATGCGGGCATAGATTTCCGCGACGACCGAGATATGCCACTTCCTCCAGGAGTTCAGTGGGATGAGTCAGGTAAAAAATATTTTTGACATGCTCTAATTTATAATTTTTATTTTGTTTTTTAAATCCTCCAAAACTGATAACAAAAATTTCAAATGCAGATGTGGGTCCATGCCAACCAGTCACTCTCCGCCCCTTCGAGAGGAGGCAAAGGGATGCAGCTGCAGCACCACCACCACGACATGATCAGACAACAGAGATCCTTACTGATTTGGAACACCATCTGGAGCGGCTGACTATGGACATCCTTGAGACTACCATAGACGACATTCCACTGCGTTTGCAGAGATATGTCATTGGTGTTCCTGGACCATTCAGGAGATTCCTGAGTAGAGTGGCACGAGCTGTAGTATATTATCATGATCATTACCACGGATAGTGGATGATCGATTGTATAGACTCATATAATTTTTGTATGACTTTTTTCCTGATCATAAGGTGTTTTGAACCTATGATCAAGTGTTTAAAATGCAGCAAGATGATGGAGCTTAGTGAAATGAAGTCGCCTTCACTAAGTGGGCCCGCAGGCAAATTCTGGCGCAAAATCTATTTTTAGACTATGTCTATTTTTAGACATATGGAGCATGGTTCGGGGATTCAAGTTTGAGATTCTTGAAGTATGTGTCATGTTGGTAAAAATAGATGAGACTCTATTTTTGAGGTCAAAGAGGTCGAAGTCTATTTTTAGACTGCCTCTCCTTAAAACGGGGAAGTCAAATATTATTTACCCTTAATAATATTTAGACTATAAACAGCAGTTTACTCTCTTGGAGCACTTCAGTTCGAGCTACAGAAGTGGCTCATGCATCTGACAGAGGAATCACGTGGTTCCCGAGGGTTTGATGGCATCATGCATGGTTGACTTCAGTTGGACTTCAGTGGCAGAAGTTTGGAGGAGTTAATGAGACAGCTAGTGGAGTTGTGTTCTGTTTATTTTAGTTGAATTGATTGAGATTAGTTTAACTAGCTAATCAATTAGTTATGAGTGGAGTGAATTAAATATTATTTAATTCATTAATTAGTAACTCATTATTCAACTCAAGAACACATCGGTTCACTACAGTGCATGATCAGTTCAGTGGAGACCAGTGAAAGAGGTAGATGAAAGGGTGGAGTTAGCTATCAGTTGTGACTATACTGTTGCTATTTGCAACAAACAGATAGGTGGAGTAAGCCCATGAGGATTGCGCAGTTCAGGCTGGTGGTTTATCTATATAAAGAGGCCATCCCATAGCATTGAAACACACAATAGAGGCAAGGCAATTGGCGGTGAGTTTTGAACCAGTAACCTGTTCAAAACTGAGCTAGATTGTGTGTAACTTTATGAGAAAGTACTAAGTACTTGTGAGGAGTATTGTACTGAGTTTGTTACATGATTTCTCCATTATAATATACACAATAGCTGCGGGGTTTTCAGCTATAAGCTTTCCCCATACATACTGTGTTAATGTGTATGATTTGATGTGTTATCGCTTGTTTTATTTTCCGCATGTTTGATGATCTGAGTGGAAGAGATTATGTGTTGCATATAAATTCGAATTGTATGTGATCAGGATAGTCTCGGTGGATAATTAATCATTATTCAGCAAATTTCTACATGGTATCGGAGCTATTGAAGCAGAGATTGATCATCACGGTGATTACAAACTTATTTCGGTAGACAGAGTCTGCATGCGGGCCAGGTAGCCTCCGGATTCATCTTTCTTCGGAAAGTGAAAGGTCTGGTAAACGCCCCTTGCAGTTGATCTCTGTGCTAGAAATAATTTTTTCTCACGATCTAGAGCGGTTGAGCTTTGAGGTGGAATTCGAAGTTTTGCAGCAGTTTTGTTTTCTTGGTGCCAGTGTTGAAAATGTCTTTCAATGGTTTGCGACTCGAATATGCTCTTTAAGGCAGTTCGAATTATGTTGCATGGAAGGATCGCATGGAGGCAGTATTAGAAGATAATGGTCTGAAGGAGTTCGTAGATACGGATGTCCAAAAGCCCACTGATCCTGCTGAAGTCGAAGTATGGAAAAAGAAGATGGCGAAATGTCGAAGGATCCTGTTGGAGGGCGTCAAGGATCATATTGTATCCAGCCTGCATGGAAAGGCTACTCCATATTTAATGTGGAAATATTTGACGGATCTATTCCAGAGTAAGAGTGACCAAAGGAAGCTGGCGCTCAAAGATAAGCTCAGGAACATCAAGATGGAGAAGGGCGATAGTATCGCCAAATACCTCACGAAGTTCACTCAGTGCAGAGATGAGCTGGGAAATGTGGGGGTGACTGTCGATGAAGAGGAAATGGTCGACCTAGCTCTCCTTGGTCTTCCGAAGGCTTGGCACTCATATCAAGATAGTGTCAATGGTCGGGAGAAGTTGCCAGGATGGGAGCGCCTTTGGGCGGATCTCATGCAGGAGGAGATAAGGAGGACTACTCAAGATGGATCTTCATCAAAGGGAGCTGATGAAGAAAACTGCACTTTGGTGGCCAAAGAAAAGAAGGGGAAGGGTAAGAAAACCTCTCATTCTGGTGCAAAGGGCAAGAAGCAGGATATGGCGAAAGTGAAGTGTTTTCACTGCCATGATCACGGACATTATGCTACCAATTGTCCAAAAAAGAAGAAGAACAAGCAAGCGGGAAGATCTGCAGATGGAGAAGCTTTGGCTTCACAGTTCGAGCTTGACTTTTCACTGATTGCATGCTTGGTTTCAAGTGTGCTGGGATCGGTATGGTTCTTGGACAGCGGTGTGTCATTTCATATGACGGGAGATTGGGAGTTGTTCTCAGATCTGGAGGACAAAGATTTGGGTGTGCACATCGAGATGGGCGATGATGGTAGATACAGTGCGACTGGTATCGGTACCATATCCTTTCAGAGGGAGTCTGGTAAACCCTTTGTACTGAAGGATGTCATGCATGTGCCTGGATTGAAGAAGAACCTGATTTCAGTAGCGATGTTGGAGGATAAGGGGTATGATGTGGTCTTCAGTGAAGGAAAAGCCTTCCTGCGCAGTAAGACTACTGGAGAGACCCGGAAGATAGGGGTTCAGACCAAGAACCTTTATCAGTTGTAGGTAGATGGCTGCGCAGCTATGGCATGTAAAGCGGGAGAAGTGGTGAGCCAGGATGATGAGGGCGAACTGTGGCACAGGAGATTGGGCCACCTTCACCATGGAGATTTGAAGATTCTGCAGCAGATATCTACTGGACTTCCTAAGGGCACCCTTGCGCAGTCATATCAGTGCAAGGGGTGTACTTTAGGGAAGTGTGTGAAAGCCACCTTTCATGAGAAGGATAGTTGCGCCACGACGATCCTTGAGAGAGTTCACACAGACGTGTGTGGTCCTTTCTCAGTTGCTTCGACAGCAAAGCACAGGTATTATGTGATCTTTGTTGATGATTTCTCTCGAAAGTGCTGGATCTTCTTCATGCAGAGGAAGAGCGATACATTCGCGAAGTTCTGTGAGTTTAAAGCACTGGTCGAGAAGGAGTCGGGGAAGAAGGTGATTGCTCTAAGGAGTGATAACGGTGGTGAATTCATCTCGGCTAAATTCAAAGAGTTCTGCAGCGCAGAAGGGATTCGAAGAGAGCTCATCGCACCCCATAACCCACAGCAGAACGGGGTGGTTGAGCGGAAGAACAGAACGATCGTGGGTGCTGCACGGGCGATGTTGCATGATCAGGGCCTACCCCTTCACTTGTGGGCTGAGGCATGCAATACATCAGTGTATGTGCAAAACCGTTGTCCTCACAAGGTTCTTGGCATGAGTACACCGGAGGAGGCTTATTCTGGCAAGAGGCCTGATATTTCCCATTTGCGTATTTTTGGTTCTCCTGTCTACATGTATGTGACAAAGGATGCGAGAAGGAAGCTGGATCCAACTGCTGAGGTTGGAATATTTGTGGGGTACACTGATACACCTCACAACTATCGGGTGTATTTGTCAGACAGTCGAAAGACTGTTGTGCGACGGGATATAAAATTTCGGGAGGAGAAAGCCATGCAGTGTTCGCTTGAGAGGGAGCTACACTTGCATGCAGATGAGGAGCTGTTAGTTCCTAAGGAGGAGCTTCCGGATGTGGATCAGCCACAAGAGAAGGTTCAGGAGGTGGAAGAAACCACCCAGGCAGCGCCAACCATCAGAGGGCGCATGCGCACTACAGAAGCTGAGCGACTGGCTCGGGATGCAGAGAAGGTTGTAGGACCACCTACAGCACAGCGCAGACAGAGACAGTCACCGGATCGGTACGCTGGATACATGGCTCTTGTGAGTCAATGTGTTGTGACGGAGCCATCCTCTTTTGAGGAAGCTGTGGAGGAACCCGCATGGGTTGATGCCATGATCGAAGAATATGATTCGATCATCAGGAACCGTGCATGGGAGATTGTCCCAAGACCGGTTGGGAAATCAGTTGTAGGTTCGCGATGGATCTACAAGGTGAAGCAGGCGGCTGACGGGAGTGTGGAGAAGTACAAGGCGAGATTTGTCGCCCGTGGCTTCTCACAGATCGAGGGGATTGACTATGAGGAGACTTTTGCACCTGTCGCAAGGTACTCTTCCATACGGACGATCCTTGCTCTCTCGGCGCAGATGGGGTGGCACATTCATCAGATGGATGTGAAGACTGCGTTCCTCAATGGAGTTATTGAGGAAGAGGTGTACATAGAGCAGCCTGAAGGTTTTGAGATCTTCAGCAGTGAGTCGCATGTGTGCCGACTCAAGAGAGCACTGTATGGGCTGAAGCAAGCACCTCGTGCTTGGTACACTCGGATAGACAGCTACTTCACAGGGCTTGGATTCTCCAAGAGTGAGGCGGATCCAAACCTGTACCAGATTGTGGTGGAGGGGAAGCTGTTGATCATCGTACTGTATGTAGATGATCTGATTTTGACTGGCGATGAGCAGTTGATACTTTCATGCGAGGATCTTGCACGAGAGTTTGAGATGAAGGACTTGGGCATCCTTCATTATTTTCTGGGATTGGAGATTTGGCAGCGCAGCGGAGGACTGTTTGTTTCTCAGGGCAAGTATGCCCGGGAGATTCTGGAGAGGTTCAACATGCAAGGCTGCAAGCCTGTTGACACTCCTCTTCTTGGAGGTTGGAGGAAGGGAGATGCTACTTCGGAGGAGGTAGTGGATGCCACTGTCTATCGACAGTTGGTGGGGTCGTTGATGTATCTGGTCAATACTCGACCCGATATATGCTATGCGGTTAACCAGCTTTCGCAAGCTATGGTTAAGCCTACCAAGCTCTTTTGGAAGGCGGGCAAGCATGTATTGCGCTATATCAGAGGCACATCGGGATATGGTCTATGGTACATACAGGAGGATGGAGTGAAGCTTTCTGGTTTCACTGATGCAGATTGGGCAGGGAGCCCAACAGACCGGAAGAGGACTTCTGGAGGAGTTTTCAGCATTGGGTCGACAGCAGTTTCCTGGTACAGCAGGAAGCAGAGATCCGTGGCACTCAGTTCAGCAGAGGCCGAGTACATGGCAGCTAGCTTTGCTGCATGTGAGGCTATTTGGATGAGGAAGATCCTCGCAGGTTTGTTCAGGTTGCATTTGGAGCCTACGGTGATCTACTGTGATAACCAGAGCTGCATCAAGCTCTCGGCTAATCCAGTTTTTCATGATAGGTCCAAACATATCGACATCAGGTACCATCACATCAGAGATTGTGTTCAGCGGAGGATCATGATGCTTTCGTATGTTCCCACGGAGGATCAGGATGCCGACATCCTGACGAAGGCGCTCACCAGGAGCAAGTTCGAATTCCACAGAGGCAGGATAGGGGTTGCAGATAATCCATATCTTGCTGAGAGGGAGTGTTGAAAATGCAACAAGATGATGGAGCTTGGTGAAATGAAGTCGCCTTCACTAAGTGGGCCCGCAGGCAAATTCTGGCGCAAAATCTATTTTTAGACTATGTCTATTTTTAGACATATGGAGCATAGTTCGGGGATTCCAGTTTGAGATTCTTGAAGTATGTGTCATGTTGGTAAAAATAGATGAGACTCTATTTTTGAGGTCAAAGAGGTCGAAGTCTATTTTTAGACTACCTCTCCTTAAAACAGGGAAGTCAAATATTGTTTACCCTTAATAATATTTAGACTATAAACAGCAGTTTACTCTCTTGGAGCACTTCAGTTCGAGCTACAGAAGTGGCTCATGCATCTGACAGAGGAATCACGTGGTTCCCAAGGGTTTTATGGCATCATGCATGGTTGACTTCAGTTGGACTTCAGTGGCAGAAGTTTGGAGGAGTTAATGAGACAGATAGTGGAGTTGTGTTCTGTTTATTTTAGTTGAACTAGTTGAGATTAGTTTAACTAGATAATCAATTAGTTATGAGTGGAGTGAATTAAATATTATTTAATTCATACTTTCTGCAAATTAAATATCAGTTACACAAGTTGTTTATGATTACTTCCGAAAATCATAGCTGGTCTAATGATGAAGGGTCAGAAAATGAATTGATGTAACCTGATTTAGATTTATTTTGTTGCGATTTTGAATTTCCTTAAGCATAGTTTCTTTTGTGTTTAGTTGGCAGCAAGAATAGTTTGGTTTTCATGTTCACTAGTTTACTGTTTTGATTCATTAGATTAACAACACTTTTTCATTTCAGCAGTACACTTTTACTTTCTTTCAAGTCTTGTCATTGTAATTTTCAATTTGCTTTTAAAGTTTCAAGTTGGTAAATCATTATAGGGGATATCACTTCCTTGAACAAATATAACCAAACTTGTTTTTCATTTTAGAATTTCCATTTCACCTTAGAAAGACCAAAAACGACAAAAGTTAAGAAATAGGTTATCTTGCACATATAGTGCGCCGCACTTCATCAGCTTACGATTCCCGGATTGACAAATTAAATGCAGCAATTTAGGACACACTAAATTGACCAAACATTATATAGACTCTTATCATTTTTTGTATCACTTTTTTCCTGATCATAAGGTGTTTTGAACCTATGATTGAGGACGATGTACTATTTTTTGAAACACTAATCTATGTTATGATACACTACTATTTTCAGTTACCTTTCCAACATGTTATCAAATGTTGATTTGCTGCTTTTATTATCACAAATGTCTGTTAATCACACTAGAAGATATTGCATTTGTTAATGTGTTTAAATTTCTTGGAATGCGTTG